>VXBJ01006691.1:802296-828603 GCA_013400055.1 Nycticryphes semicollaris
AAAAAAAAAAAAAGAAGAGGGAGAAAGACAGAAGAGCAGAAGAGAAGGGAAAATAAAAAGAGGCTTCACTGGAAGAATACGAAGTGCCAAAACATCTGAAGCCATACAGGGCAAAAAAAGAGTGGACAGGAAAGAATGCTTCTACCTAGCAATGTAAGGAACTAGATGTCTAGCATTTGCCTCAGTTGTCTTCTATTGCTCCACTGAATTCAAAGTGCTATTCCTGTTAAGGAACAGAACTGCCTAAAAGCTATACAACAGTAAATAAACCTATGGAGATTATGTCTTTGTCTGTATGCTGAGCAAAGGCTTTGGAGTTAACCAGGAAATTGGAAGTGGTTGTAAAGCAGTTTACTATTCTCCCCACTCCCCAATTACGAAAGCAAGGTGTTTGGGGAAACAGACAGACCATCAGCAATGTCTCTTTAGGCACTGGCCCAGAGCTGGCAAAGGATACTCCCCTGATGCACATACCATGCAGAGGAAGGTGAAAAACTTAGAATCTGGTCATCTTTGGGGTAAATTCCGAATCTGAGTGGACCAGCTGAAAAATATATCAGACAAGCACCAAGCCCTAAGTAACTCAGTTTTGGAAGGACTATGAAAAAGTCTAGGGAAATTTGTATTGCTTTAGCATCCATGTTGGAGAAGCAGGAGGGAAAATGAAAATTACAGCTTATGTTCCCTGAAATGCCCTTTTAAATATAGGGCAGTGAATCAGACAGTCTGCTGATGAAACAGACCTGGCCAGTTGCCTTGAAAAGCCATAGGAAAAAGTTATCTGCTGAAGGTAATATCTGCAAAATCTGAACTTCTATTTCATTACTGCACAATAAAACCAGCAATCGGTAGAGAATTGGGGGTGTAGCTGATTGGACCTGCTCCCCAAAGACTTCTGAAATCAGAATGAGTGGAAGAGAAGGTCATGAGCTGTCGACATAAAGTGATCTGTAAGGCTTACTACTTGGCTTAAAAACCTCCTGTATACAGGCCTGTGCGTTGTAGTGTGAGCTTGCTTGAGTTCACCAGCAGTAATTTCTTCCAGCTGTGGAGGACAATGATTGCCTAAATCCAAACATCTTTCCTAGAAAGAAAGATGTGCCTAGGTTCATCTAGTTAACCCATTAGAAAAGCACTTTCTGTCTTAAATGATCACATGGTTAACTGTTTAAATGCCCTTTAAGTAATTATGAAACACTTACAATGTAGAGGTCATTTCTGTTCAAACCAGACTCACTAGCAGGCCAGGTAACATTAGACAGATCTTCTAGCTCTACTTGCATTGAATTCAAAAGGAATTGCTCGCTAGACTTCACAGATACTGCTGGGTAAAAGAGATGATGGAAGTTTATTTGGCTGTGTGTGCTGGTTATAGCATGATTGCTTTGTCTCCAGGACACTTCTCTCTCTCTCCCTCTGTATTCCTGTAGTTACTTCTGTAAAGACTTATTATCATCTCTGCTAAAGAATGGTCTAATCCTTAGAGGGAGTGTTCAGCAAAGATACAGGCTGGGATTTGTGTCCTAACTTGGAGGGTGGGACAGTTCAGGACTCACCCAGAGCTAACCAACAATATGAGTAACTGCATTATGCATTTCCAGATAGGTTGTAGTAACTGAAACACATCTAATGCATGCCAAGCAATTTTGGGAGAAACCTCACAACCTATAGTTGGATTGAGGTTTGGGTGGGTGGGCACTGGACACCTGTAACATAGGAAAGAGCATAAGCACACAGTTGATTGATATGTTGTAAGGACCAAACCAAATTTGTTCTAACTACATATAATCTTTTACAAAGCCTCTCAGCTAAACTAATCTGGGCTTTATCTACAGTTTAAGAAGGGTAGGACCAGTGCTCTCAAGAGCCATTCTTTCCATTTTCCTTAGACATCAGTTCCAGGATGGAATAAAATGCCTCCAAATTGCCTGGTTCTCATGCCTAGTCAGAATAGTTTGGACAATCACCTGTGTTTATAGTAGATGAGTTGAAGCTCATTGTGTATGTCTTCCAAACCATCATTAGCAGAATTTTCAGAATGATCATTTTCAGGTTTTTTTGTTTTATTTTGTTTTGCTTAGGATAATTTGTATAGCGTAGAGAAAATTTAAAACCAGAGCCTACAAAAGAAGTGACCAGGCCTAGACTCCAGGCAGTCAAATTCTGTCAACTAACATGAGCAATACAACTTGCATTATGACAGGATATTCTCACATTTTCCTAATTTTTCCTACTTTGAAATCCCTTGATTTACTTAAGGAATTTGAATATCTCTGGTAATCAAATCAGCATCACATGATTTCTGGAGCTCCCTGCTGTCAACTACTGTGGAAATGAAGCAAGATGAGATCAAGTACTTCATGAGAAAAAATATTTATCAGTTCAATTACTATATGAGCGAAGTAAGACGGGTAGTTGAATAGAAGGGAAAACACATGAGAAAATACATAATGCATGCACAGAAAAATTCCTGCAGCTGGGTGTGGTGGTCCTGGTATGCTCATGAGAGATGTTTTCAATATGCAAGTCTACCATTCCCTTACACTAAAGGTGCAATAAAAACTTTGTCATCAAACACCTTAATCTTCCCTAAAAATGGAAACGTCTTGAAAACCTCTTCAGCAACAGGAAGCTCATTCAAGCTTACTAACATTACCTACTGATACACAAAGTCACTTGATTTTCTGAATTTTGTATTCAAATTGAATTTATTTAAAGTTAAGCCATACTTTTTAGTATTGATTTCAGCCTAGTGAGCAACCATCCTCCACTCTCTGGCACATCTTCTTGACACTGAAGAGGAGCGCGCTAAAGCTTTAAAGACTGCCTTTCATTAGTCATTCTTGATAAAGCAAGGAAATCAGCTGGTTGACATGAAGCACGTGGTCTTAGGAATCCATGCAGCTTGTGACCTCATAAAAATAATGCAGTCTTCCTTCCTCTCTCACCCTTTGCTAGTCAACCCCCAGATAACAGTAGGTAGGTCAGCCTAGCAATATTATATGTCCTTTCATCTAAGGCCATATCTTTGTACATTTACAGATTCAGACCACTGCCTATCTGCTCTCCTGTCAGCTACACAGTAGGCACCAAAGAGTTTAATCTGGCAAGTGGGGCCATGGAGACAGAAAAAAGCAGCATTATTTTAAGGCAACTGCTGACTGACTAGCAGGACCTCTGGGAAATCATTTCCTCTAGCACACGCTGCCACCCTGCCTCATGCATCAGAGAGCATTGGACTTGAGAGGTATATACCTGTATGCGTGTTTGGGTCTTAGCAGCGTAGATATAGAAGCATAAAATATAGCCAAACCCATAGAACACCTGTGTGTGAAAGTCATGCTGAGCAGTGTGCTCCTATGCTGATGCCTGTACCAGAATTAGCTGGTTAGTGCTACACCAACTGCAGCCACTTGCAGAGCAAACACAGCTTGGTCCCTAGATATGCTTGGTATTGTGTCCTGTGCTACAGCTCATCTTGCATGAGGGAATGCTACAGCGGAACAGCTCTTCTTACCAGCTTGTGTCCTGTGAGATGGTTTGTAGATGTATGTAGTGTACATACGTATACAGGAAACCCTAGCATAAACCATGGTTCATAATGACTGGCCTTTCAAAAATCTGGAGACATCCTGAAGTTGAGGTATGTTATTCTCTTGGTAACCACAGTATTTCTCCAGCTGCTGGAAAGCATCCAGGTACTGTGTACAGGCGTGAGTAGGGTAAAGGCTGCTCAGCTTCCTGTAGACTTCTCCCCTGAAAAGCAAAAGCCACGCAGCATGACCCACCTCATTAAAGCAGTACTTCTCTTCCCTATCTACAGATCCATAGAGAGACATAAACCCCCAGTGTAGGCAACAGTCTAAAAATCTGAACTCAGAGCACTTTGTGCTTGGAAGCCCATGTCTGGGTGGATGTAGCAAAGCATAAGGGTTTTTTATTTCACTTTTCCTTCAGAAGGTGGTTCTGTTCAGCAAACCTGTTTTATGTCTTCCTACACCCTCCCTTAATGTAACAAGACTCTAACCCATTCACAAGTGTTTCCTCCTTAGGTATAAGGGTGTTGGAAGTGCCAGGGAAATCCCAGGGAGAAAGCTGAGGCTGTGGCCCTCACTTTGGCATGTCATGCAGTTTAGGGATGGAACGAGTCAGGTATTGCCTTCCTCTCTATGTGGGGGTGCAACTTGAAATGTCAGTCCCTCCATCTTCATTCTTGAAACCTTGTCTACGTTTGACTCATAAAAGCCTCCTCCTAAAAAAGCACATTTTCTGATACTGAAGAGTAACATCTGGACAGGCAAAGTGGTTCATACATTTGCGGTTCAAAATGCCTGGCATGTGCTATGTATTTGAAAGACATGCCAACTTCTTGAAACATTTAGTCCATTATACAAAAAGAGACCAGCTGAAGTAAAATATATATAACCAGATTTGGGCACAGGCTTCAAGCTTCTCCCAAACTTGATGGAGCTTGTATTTAGAGCTGTGGTTTGGAATATATTTAGCTGTTACAAAATAAACAAGTAGTAATGGGATGGCAAAGAACCTTATAGAAATGGTTATTTTTGTTCAGACATGGCCCTAGGGTGTTAACAATTTTATAAACATTGTTTTATGAAAATTGAGATCATTCTTGGAAATGCTGGCTACGGAAAATGACCTTTTGTTGTTTTTGTATTGTATTTTTTTTTGTGATGCTATTGTTGCTATGGAGGTGATAGCCAGTCCCTGGTAATGGCTCTCTTCATTTGTATGAATGTCTTACACAGTGTGGGAGTAAAGAACCAGAATGAAGTGGGGGGGAGGGAAACCTTAGGAGGAAAAAAAAGAACAGAGGGAAACAGTGGCTGCTGTCACTATTGCAAAAGCCACAGGAGATTGGGCCATTTCCACAGAAGAATTAGGAAAAAATGAGAAGGACTAGAGTTCAAGTGTTGCCCTGGCTTATTTCCCCATAGAATACTACTGACTTCAGTGCAATTGCATAGCATCTGAACCAGTACACAGTTCATCCCCTGACTGGCGTCTAGAGAGGGCAGGCTTGTTTACACTTCTGCACATATGGTCTCTTTTACCAAAGTATCATTCTATTTTGTGTGCAGACATTGACTACCACAGAAACTTAGGCAGTCTCAGAGACTAGTGATGAATTATCCAAAGCTAAATGTTCCTCCTCTCTAAGTATCACTAAGGCAATCATCTAAGTTCACGCCAACATCAATAGAGTAGCAGATATTTCCAGACAACTTAGTTTGCCCTGAGGTAGTGTCTCTGCTGTTTGGAGGTGGTATCACTCAAAAGACCATTAAGCCGCTACTTGATGGTAATTCAATCAAGAGATGGAAAGAGAAATTGCTGAAAGCACAGGCTATGAAATACTCTAGAAAGGACTCTCAAAAGGAAGGATGGAGCCAGCCCCTTGAAAGATGTTAAAGGCAATCACCTTATCTACATAAATGTCTTTGTTCTTTTAGAAAAAGGTGATGTTAATCAGCTTTATTATAAAGATGTGACAGGTGCATCCCCATAACTTGTCCTAGATTCTCCCTTTTTCTTATATAGCTTTTACCCATAAGACATCTTTTATGACTACTTAGTTTCAGGGACTTCCAAAAACCCTGCTTGAAAACAGAAACTGAGATCTTCTGTACCCTCTGTTTTCTGAAAGTCATATTTCTTCAGTTGATTAGTTTTCATTTTTATAACCATGTTGCTACAAACTGAAGGTATCCAACAACTCTTCAGAGTGAACACCAAGGGAATTCTGTCTGCACTACAAATTTCCCGTTCAATTTGCACAATGCTCAATTAAGTTGTGCTGTAATGCAGCTGACCTCAGGGCACAGCCCCATGGGGCTCTGATAACCACAGGGAGGTCTAATTTTGGGAACAGTTTTGCATAACAAGGCAACCTGGGTTGCTGGGGTTGGCTGTTTGGGGAAATGGGTAGATACTCCTTTAAAGGCCTATTCTGTTACCACAGGGGGACTAATTCTAGGTGGAGAAGGGCTGGAATGACGGAGGTTGGCAACAAAAGGGAAAAACAGGAAAGAACACAAAATTAAATTTTCTTAAATATGACATTCCCACACACCATCTCATGCCAAGATTGTTGGCTGGTGGTAGCAATCATGAGCATGACACTGACCATCAATCTTTGACAATTGAAAGATGCTATAAAAACCTATTAGAGCTTAGTAAAAATGTGACCGCTTGGGTGAGTTAGATGCAAGGCTCAAGCTTTCTATGGCATGGTAGATTTCATTTAAACTAAAAAGATAGAACAGCCCTGTGGTTGAGATTCTGGCATGAGACATCTAGTGTATGGATTTAGTTCCTGGCATTGATATAAACTTTGTGTATAATTTTGGGCAAATTAAGCTCTAGCTTTTTTCAGTTTTGCAGTTATACAATGTGGTCATCATTCTTCCTTTTTCCCACCTTTAGGCTCTCTTACAATTTAAATTGTAAGCTTTTCCGAACAAAGATTCTCTCTTATTATGTGCACATGTGGCACCTTGCACAATCCTCAGAGTCTGCTCTTAGTTGGGACATTTGGACATATTTATGTTTGTATTATCATAGAAAAACACAATTATTTCTGCTTACTGAGATTTGTTAAACTTAGTGGCAGAAAGTAGAAACGGAGTTATATGAAATAAGAACTCTGCTTTCTTTCAAATCTGCTACATACTTAACATAATGTCTGCAAACATACTTTGAATTGAATTAATTTTAATTGGTTGGTTGGTTGGTTGGTTGGTTTTGGGGTTTGGGTTTGTTTGGGTTTTTTTTTTTAGTGGCAAATCTTCAGGAGAAACAAAGCTCCAGTGAAGAAATTCTGCACCCATGTATCAGTAACTTGCCAACATTTCCTATGACATCAAAGGCCTTTTTACATTGTAAATAATGGATCCTGGAAGGACACTCCTTAATTTTCTTTACCTTCAGTTTGAGACAATGCCTATTTGTGTTAAAAGCAATTAATACTTGCAGGAGAGAAGTCAAGGCTGGTTAAATCTATGAATATTGGATTAGACGCATCCTGTGAGTGGGCATTTTCCTGGCAACAGATTTGGAAAGGTGACCTTTCTGTCACCACCATAGCTATGGTTAATTAGAGGTCAGTTAGAAGAAATTATACTATAGACTCCTGGTATTTTCTGGCTTCTGATATCTTGATGTGATTGGCAGGCAGGGAGATGGTCAGGAAAGGGCATTTCACTCTAGAAAGTGAATACTTGAGGCCAGCCCTGAGAATGGCTTTCTGCAAAACAAGTGACCAAAAAGTGACACTTAGCCAAGGAGTAAAATTTGAGATGGATAAATATGGTTTTAAAATGCCATAACTGCCTCACATTGCCAGTCTTTCCCGGGGCTACAGTGGAATGGCTCAGGAGTCAAAGTAAAAAACTCACCAAGTTGCAGTCTCTTGCGCTGTGTAGTCGATGTGAGGCAAAGGGTCTCCTCTGTAACAAAGAGAGAAAATAGAAGTCTTCTGAGACGTGGGAGATTTCACTGTTTCTTGGACACCATGAGGCTGATAATCCACAACCGGCTCTACCTATACATCTGATTTTCGCTCACCCATCTGAGGGGGTTTTAGGTAGCTAATATACACAACTAGAAACATTTTGTCAAAAAAGTAATAGAAATAGTAAATTGCTTTTCTTTGTTAAAAATGAGCACCTAAATATTGTTCCTTATAGTTCCTTGAAAAAGTTTAGCCTCAGCTCAGGACCTAGTCCTGAAAGGAACTGCAAAACTGAAATTAAAGAATTGAGAAATCACCCCTGCTAAAACAAAATGCAGCACTGAAGGAGATCTGAATGCAATACTAATATTTTTATCTTAAGTTATATTTGCTGTATTGTGGGAAAAGTCTATTTCATATTGAGCAAAAGCTTCTGTGGCTGAATTCTGTTTTCTAGAAGATAGTCCCATTGATACATTGACAGAAGATTAAGTCTCTGGTATTTCTTGCACCCAAAGATGTCTGAAAGCACATGTGAACTGCTGGTATTTCTTCAGCAGCCTTGTACTTACGCTCTGTAGTTAAAGGCAAGGTCAGCAAAGAATGCCCTCCGTTTCATATACTCCAGGTCAGCAAATCCCTGAGTTAGAAAATAATTTGGAAGAAGTTTTACATTAAAAGATATTTGTGGGCATAAATAAATTTGTTAAGAGAAGCACTCAGGAAAATAAAGCCTCAAATAGGCTGTTTTCTCTGAGGCAATTAATCTTGAGCCTTATGAACAGGGTAAGCCAAAGTCTACACTCCGTTACATCCATGATATTTTGATGAAAATTTTGGGCCCGTGACCAGAAAAAAAAAGTAACATGGCTTGGTGGGAAGTTTTTGGAGTTGTTCATAAACACTAGATCACAGACCATTACAGTCACAGCCAAATTTAAATGCAAATCACATTAAAAATGGAATTGAAATAGGGTTGTCGCTTCTGCTGGGGAAGAGCTGAATCTCAGAATCATGTCTTTCCTGCCCTAAGCACAAAAGTTGCAATATACAGCTATGATGGACTTGATGGTACCAGGCCTAGTACCACCTTGCCAGAAAAAGTCCACTGTGGCTGCACAATACCCTGCGCTTCAGAAGGAGGAATCCTCACTGTTAGAAACCATTAGAACTACCACTGAATCTGTAAAAAGTACAGGCTTTAAGTAACACACACACACCCCTTGCCTATTTATTACCATGTTATGATAAAGACAGATCCAGTGGTAACTGTTTAAAGGGGCAGTTTACTTATTAAATACTGGCGGGTTTTTTTGTCCCCTCAGTGTTTACTAGAAGTTGAGACTCAAGCAGGCTTTTCCAGCTATTAAATATGGAATCAAATTCCTTTGAATTTTACATCATTCATAATAGGAATAAAATCTGAAATCTGGCACTGTGCTACTAATATAACTCATAAAGCAGCGTTGATCAGCATCACTGTACAAATATTTAGTATTCTAAAATATTCAGAATTTACTGGAACCGCTTTGCATACTACAAGCCAAATTTCTCCCTTAGGTTTATTCACATAATTTTCAGTGTAGCAATAATACCAGTAACACTGCAGTTAATGAGTATTGTGTGCGTGAATCTGAGGAAAGAACTGGATCCCGAGAGCATGTTTATTTTTGTCATGTGTTATGGATATTATGTTCATTCAGATGCCACCCTTGCTTGTCAGTAGCTGTAACAAGTCCATGAAAACATGTTAAAAAGCCATTGGGCGTGGATAGCTTTGATGCTATGACCTCTCAGCTTTGTCCCTGATGTAACCAAAGCTCTGTATCTACCCTCTGAGCAGCAGGAGCCTCCCTAGGGGACCACAGTAGAAAGAGACACAGAAAGAGGCGGTAAAGAACAAAAGGAAGCTGTTGAGATAGATAGTCCAAACTACCTATTTGGTAGAAAATGTATATGTAAAATCTCTGCTGAGCTACCTGTACAGCAGTGTATTTGGTACTTTCCTCCAACCTGTCCATTTCTGAACCATGCTCAGCAGTACAGTAAATGAACCCACATTGTGCTTCCTCCTGGCAGAGGCAAATGATTTTCAGCGCCTGAGCTAACTTGTTTCAACACAGTTTAGGTATTTCTACATTGCATTGAATTCTGCAGTGTAGGTTTATCCCCACTCAAGTACTTTGGTAACTGCACCACTGGTGCTTTCTCGCACCCTCTTCAGTGTTCACACCTCATATTTGGCAACGTAGGAACAGCATGTAGTCCAGTTCAAAGAGTTTCCAGTGTGCATTCATTGGTCTCATGAGAAACAGCCTCAGAGCTAGCTCGGGCAAATGACAAATACTTGGATTGTTTCTACCAGAAAGATGTGAGGTTAAGAGTGAAAGATGTCCTGGGTGAGGAGAATATGAAGCTCTCCTAGACCATTATAGTTTAATAAGTGATTCTCAAAAATAGAAAATAGACTTGTAAAGTGTTTTTGTACCACACAGAACTGTACATAGATAACATTAACGTTGTGTAGGTTAATAAAAAGGTCTAAGTAGAATTCGGACATTTAGAGAAGGGAATAACAAAGTCTTGTAGATTCTGTTGACGCACATCTATCTAAATCTTCCTTGCATTTTTCAGTGCAAAATCTGTGCTTTTGTTAAAAAATAAAATAAATCTCATAATTCTCTTCTATGGGATGTTTGGCAGAACACAGCAATTCCGTGACCAACCTTGTCAATTGGCAATTAGCCCTTTGGAGTCCCTTATTTGTCTATACCTAACTCATATCTCGCTGTACTAAAGTTCGAAAACTTAGATGAGAAAAGAGTGTTTGTTTGTTTCCAATACTTTCTCTTACTATGGACCATGACTAGAGAAGGATTCCATAGCGCATTTTTCCTTTTCCATCTCTAAAGTATCTGTTTATGGCAAGTCTAAGAGTACAGACACAAAACTATAATGAGAAAAGCCCTTTTTGCAGGCCACTTATAACTAAAACCTACTGCCTGAATCCAAGGCAAAGTTCATCACAAACATTCTAACAACATTTTGCAGAATACTATCAATAAATGCTGCTAAAATCCTGTATCCAGGACCTTATGAAAATTCAGGTGTAAATTAGGATTATAATCTTTTCAATTTGCTACCTGTTTAAACTTCAGGTGCTTACCTCAGCTGAAATCACTAGACATTTTGAGCTTCTCCAGTCACGTTTAAATCTCAGTTCAGGTATTATATCTGTGAATCGGTACTGCCATATATTTATCTGATTTTCTGTCTAGACAATTTTTTGCAAGTTTTAGCATAACAATCTCCTCTGCAGGACCTGAGAATAATGCATTAATTTGTTACTAGTTTGACACTTGTCCTTGCTACCATCCTTTGTACATCTGCTCTTGAATGTGATTCCTGGCGTATGCAAAATTAAAAAAACAGACATGGCATATATGAAAGATAAAAACATAGAAAATGCAAAAAATAGAAGGCTGGGGAACTTGACTCTTATGTGGACTGCCTAGTACAAAAGGGGCATACTTCAAATATAGCACGGGTGAAATAATAAACAAGAATTTTTTTAAACTAAACAAAGTAAACTCATACTAAAGAATACGTTAAATAGAAATTTGCTTCAGCATGTGCCTGGTGTTAATTGTAAGTACCTTGATGAATAAAGAATCAGAAGCTTTTCTCATTAGTAAGCCATTCATTCTATACTCCCTAATTTCACTGAAGACCAGCCTTCATTTTTTTCTGTCCTTTCATGAATTTCTTTACTCCTGAAATTTTCCTACAAAACTTTCCCTACAGAGACTTTCTTTTTTTTAAAAAATGAAATAACAACGACATTAAACTTACAGGGTGACCATGGTCCAAACTGGGATCATACTTAGTGATCAGATGGTGACACTTGTCCAGATCTTGGATTTTTCTGGGGAACCAGGGCACTGGAGAGAAAGCAACAAGAGTTAAATGAGGTAGGTCAAATAATTTTTTAAAAGACACAGAAAACAAAACATGTGCTGAAGATTGCAAGCTTTCTTTCATCAATATCTAAGAATACTCATATTTGCATGCGTTATATATAGTTGACCTTGCTGACCAAATCGGCAGACTGGATGAAAAATTATCTGAAACTGACTTGCAATGACAATCTCTCGGTTTTAATTAGTAGAAATTTTTTTTAAAGGCAAAAACATTTCATTTTAGGCCAAATGAGATGTTTTGTTTGACACAGCACAATACAAGTTCCATCATTTAAACAATGGCTAGAAAGAAGATGGAGACTCCCTTTTTACAAGGGGTCACATGGAAAAGATGAGGGGTAACGGGTATAAGTTACTCCTTGGGAGATTCCAAATGCACACAAGAGGAAATTTTTTCACAATGAGAACAATCAGCCATTGGAATAATCTCCCCAAGGAAGTGGTGGATTCCCCAACATTGGACAATTTTAGGATTTGGCTGGACAGAGTGCTGGCCCATCTTGTCTAGATCATGCTTTTGTCAAAGAAGGTTGGACTAGATGATCCGTGAGGTCCCTTCCAATCTGGTATTCTATGATTCCATGAAGTGTATTTCTACATTTCGGATTTTAAAATGTATTTTGATCTTGTCTAAAAAGCCGTCTTTGATTTTCATAACCTTAAAAGCGAAAACAACATTTTAAAAGGAAAATATGAAATTTCTAGAAACAAAACAGGCCAAGAAGTATCTTAACTTCAAGGTTTTTCCTTCTGTGTCATTTTTATTTTATTCAGAAAAATTATTCTAGCACTAACTGAATTTCCAAATTCCTTCCCTTAAAGTGGACCTTTTTCTAGTGACTAAAGTAAACATAAAGTGTGCCCATTATTAGCTTAGGTGCTAGCGTTTATAACCAATGTATTAAAAAAATTTGAAAAAAGACAAAGTCAATGCTGCTTTCTGAGGTCAGGCTGACACAGTGGTCAGACTTAGTGTGTTACAGCTCATAAAAGGTCTGCTTGAAGTCACCTCATATGTGACAAGAGGAGACCAGGAATCTCTGTACTGAATAGCAAATTTAGCTTTAGCCCTTTTATATTCTGTCCAGGCACAGCCATTTCACAAGGGTACAAGGCTACAAATACACACCAATGTCAGGAAATTCCAGTTCTTTCAAGCAGTTATGGACAATTCTGAAATACGAAGGAAGAAATACTATCTGAAAGCTGTCTTAAGCCTACTCAGAATTTTTTGCTAAGGCTTCGCTTTTGGCTGTACCGATGGTTCTGCATGCAAGATGCCTGTCCTGTCATCTATGGACATACCTCATCAAAAACTGTACCTGACCATAAATCTTCCAGTGTAAGTCCCCACACACATCTTGCCTGTCCTTTACTGAATCCTGGGAGAGAGCAGACAGGCTAAAGGAGACGGGAAGAAGGATCATGGCAGAACCCTTGGCCTGGTCACAGAAATGGATGCAGACAGTAGGACAGGTATAGTGGTGACAGATGCCAGTTTAGCTGCAAATGTCTCTGCTTCATGGAAGCAGAGATAACCACTGTTTTTCTCAACTGAGTACCAAATTATTTTGCATTAAAGCCACTATAGGCAGGGCATTGTCTCATCACTGTTCTTCAGCAAACTGACAGGGAAGGCCTGTCTGGCTCACCTAAAAACTTCAAAGAAAAGAATAAATAGTCCATGTGGGGAAAAAAAATAGATTAATCCAGGAGCTGAAACCTCAGGTGACAGGAATAGCCATATTGTAGGTATTTGCATCTTTGCTGACCAGTAAGTGTGTTTATAAAATTTAGATATCTCTTAGTTACCAATTAGCTCTCACAGGCATTTACAAACCCCACTAGAAAGTGAAGCTGCAGCTATCCTCTGTCAATAGATATACCAGTAAAATGGGACACTAGCCAATCTTAGACCTAGGGGTTAGTTGAGCTGAAAGTTCTCGGACACTTTAGCACCCTCAAATTCACCTCAATAGGATCAAAGGAGCCTTAAGGCTCTCTTTTGAGGGCTTTAAGGCCAAAAACTCCAAATTGCCATTTTTCCTAGTGCCTAAGGTGTCTCTGTGGGCCACAAATACCAACTCTTTGACCCTTTAATCTTGAAATAAAATGAACTGCTTAGGGCATTACTGAATTCTGGGGTGTGAAACACCCAGAAAAGACTCTTTACAGACTAAGGAGTGCTGTGTGTAAGTCTGAGCTAACTTAGAAACAGAAAGACTCTGGACATTTGCATGCTGATTGTATTAATTCTACCATCATTACATCCAAAATAAGTCTAATGACTTTTATGATTGCTGTTCAAAACCGTAAGTAAAAGGAAATGTGAAAAAAAATTATGCCCCTAATACTCCTCTGCTTTAACCATAAGCACACCCTCTTTTAACAGAACCTTGTTTTTATTGTAGATCTCAGTCCCAGGACACCTGAAACTAACTTCTACTTCTGAGCACAAACCTCTCAACTCCCAAGGAAATCCTAAAGACTTGCTGTCCAGTTTCTCTGATGTCAGTTTTCCTTTTGATATCTCCTCAGTCCCTGACAACAGCTTGGTATGGACTGTCTTTCATCACTAGCCTGAAGGTGAATTTCAAGCAACACCCAAAGGTGTCCAAACAGGACTGCATTAGCTAAGAGCTCACTGGGGATTTCTTCCTGGCCTTGACAAGGGTGAGGAGCCTCATGGCAATTCTGTTTGCAGAGAACTCAACCTATGAGCTGGACCCTCTCCTCTATCAGGGGAACCTATGCCACCCTCCAGATTGTATTAAGGATCTCGACAGTTTGTTGTACTCACCAGTTCCCTAGCTGCCTGTAAATAGGAAAAATACTGGACTGCCTCTGGCAAACTCACTTCTTCTGCTGATGACTGATAGGGATGATGACTTCAATACAGTACAGGCAATCAAATAGCCACTTGCAGCACCTTGCCAGGTGAAATTCTGTTCCTAAGGTTCAGCTTATCAGGTGCCTGGGAAAATGCTTGATGCTCTGTTACTCCAGATTTGGCTGCGGATCTGTTCTTTACAAGAGTTCATCTCCTGGTTCTCCTAGCACATCCAGACTTTCTGGTGAGCATCTCTCCCTCTTGCACTCTCAAAGCTTCTTACAGCTTGTTGCATTTAGTTTTTTCAGCAAAGGAGCAATCAACCTTCAGACATTCCTGCTGGACCCAGGTGGCAGTACCCAGGACAACATAAACAGATAGCTACTGCTTCTTTTTACAAAACCAGTGCAATGCAATACACTACAAGAAAATGAAATATTCAGACCCTCTGCCATATGACTGTATTCCCATCAAGTGTCTGTGCTCACTCTGCACAGCAGAATAATCAGTTCTCTCCACAGCTTTCAGCTCTCAGCCCACTGTCTGCCTATCATTAAGGAGTTTACACTTTCTCCTCAGCTTCTTGCTTTGCTGCTCTACCCTTCTCATCTCCTTTTTTGCTGGAATGCTTTTCTCATGTCAATTCCACTGGCTATGACAGAGTGCCTCCCTTTCCACACTAATGGGAATGGTCCCAATTCAGGGAAAACAGCCATTCAGTGAAGAAAAATTAATGCACACTCACCTGTTTTGTGGACTGATTAAATTATTACTATGAAGCTAATGCTAAAGAACTTACTCTGCAAAGAAACAAAACACCAACAGATGGATACATTTCTTACCTTTGTCTTCTCTCCTAGTTTTCACATCTTCTGCTACCTTCTTTAGGGAGGTGATAAGAATACTAACATCAGCACTGCAGACTTCACATTCAACAAAAATGTCAAGATTGTCAACAGAGTTCTTGGGTTTTTTGGCTCCTCTGCTTTCAAAGTGGTGGATCTGAGTTTCAAACATCTGCAAGAACCAGATGCTTATATGATGAAGCTCCTCCAAAGACTGAAAATCCAAATAAGTCTAGATAGGCTTCTATACTGTATTTAAAAGGTGACTAAAACATGTCTTAACAGGATGAGCAGGTTATGCAATTATGCATAGTAATGTCCTGTTTAGAAGGAAGAGCTAAAAATTAGACACTGTAGAATTAGTTATAGATAGATGGAGATGAAAGATAGAAATACTGTTGATGGTAGCATTTCATCTGTGCAGACATAACAAATGACTGGCTCTTAAGAACCTCACAGAATGAAAGCAAATCTATTGATGTATAATAACACCATAATCATTAAATAATTGGGAATGATTAAAAATAAGTAACAAATACAATACCTTTCTTTTGAGTTATTCATTTTTACAGATCAGAGTGAGCACCTGGTAGGGATACTTCAAGTGCCCAGAATTATCTTGTATTCTCTGTATCTTCTGCCAAATACGCACAGAAAAATCATTGGCTCCTAAAATCCCCACAATCTGAATACTTGAAATTCTGGTCTATTGTTTACAGGTGGCTGGCCACCACAACTGATAGAGAGAAACAATAGATTGGAATCTGATCTGAAGAGCCCTTATATTAAATGGTGGTTCTTCTAAATGACTGTCCAGCTGCTCCCTCCCTACAAAGCACTCTCCTTTTTCACCCAGAGAGGACAGCCAACCTCTCTGACCAGCTGTAGAAAATGGGGTCAAGAAGAAAGGGGAAAGGCAGAGAGCAGGAGAAGGGTGAGAGAAGGGGAGATGCAGAGTAGGAGAGGTGAAGGCAATAGGCACAGAAGAGAAGACTCAGTGGAAGGAAGGGAATGGTGAGATCTGTACCTCAAAGACTTTGGCTACCCTAGAGAGTTCAGTTTTCCTCACATTGCCAAGGGTGAGGGTCAGGATGAGAGTGGCTCTGCCTTCCTCCCTGTTGGAGTCCAGGCTGCCTCGCCTGTTCAAGGTTTCTGTGCCATGTATCTCTTCTTCCTTGCTGGCCTCTTCATTTTGGCCTGGGATCCCCACCAAGTTAGTCTTCATTGAGAGACAGTGGAGCAGATTTAAGTTACCAGAAATTAGTAGAAACTGCCCAAGGTTGAGTGCTTCTCCCAGAGCAATAGTCAGGTGATGTGGTGGAACTGAAGATGCAGAGCATCTATGTGGATGGTGAGATCAGAGCTGACAGTCAACAGCAAAGCAAGCTGGTTCCTACTCTGTTAGGTGTAGGGGACATTTATGTTGGCCATGACTGACACATCAAGGGAAGCCGCCTGCGTAGGATATGCGCAAGAGCCCAAGGTAACCCTCCTCCTCTGGGTAACTTCAAAGCACGGCCCTCCTGCTCTGTTTGAAGGTGTCTGCAAGCTGTTCACCCCTGGAGATGGGCTTCTTTGTGGAGAGGCAATTAGCCTCAGCTCAATGTATATCACCCAGTCTGGATTGCCCTGCATAATGTCTGAGATGGTCCTTCCTTCCCACCTTCTGTTATCTTCCTGGGGCTCTCTATGTGTTGACCATACCCCCAGTGAACCAAAGGGCTCTTTCTCCAATCTCTAGTCTAATCCAAGCAGCGTCTGCTTTGCACAGACGCAACTGTGGGAATGCCAGAGAGACCTGAGCTCATTGCCTACTTCTGAGCTATTCCTGCCCACAGGATCTGACCTGTCTCATAAGAGCTGAGTGTTACCTTCAGGCTAAGTTCCTTTCTTGGAACTTGTTTCTGTCATGATTTCAGCTCCAGTCAAATAAACTCTCAAAAAATCCAGTCATGTCATTCTCACAGCTGTCAGGACAAGCTCAGAGAGGATTCATCTTCTCCTGACACGGCATGTCTTTTGACATCCATAAACATGTTTCTGGGTATGAGCACGCCTATCTTCATATCCCAAGTTGCAATGTGCTGGAACCCTTGTGAAAATCATCTTGCAGGCCCACAGAGAAGGTCACCTCTCTGTCCTCCCTTTGCAGGTTGAACCATTTCTGATGTGTCCCTTAGCTGATCCTGGCCGGGTCACACAGCCCAGTGCAGTTTTACTCTTGCATTCTCCCTGGTCAGGGAAGATGATGACAGTGCAAGCAAATTTTGTTCTCCAGAGACCATGACAGCAACATGTTTTCCCTTGACCCAAGACAGAGCACTGGGAAGGTCTCAATTTGCCTTTCTATTGCCTGGCTGAGACAAGCATACTCAAGATGAATTTTGGAGCACTGTGCCCAGGTGGCAAGTCTCATCGTCCTGAAGAGCATCCACTTATCCAGACTTCGGGTGCTGCGGGCTTTGCCAGGTGTGGTGAATGCCATCCCGAGGTGTTCCCCGGGCCGGGGCGCTGCGGGGCCCGGCGCCGCCCGCGGGCAGGGCAGGGGCAGCCGCTGTCCGCGGTGCTGAACCCGGCCAGGCTAGAGGCTGCAGCACCCTCCTCTTTGCCAGCTGCCCCGAGAACACCCTCCCTGCCCCCCGCCCTAACAAGCCTCGGCCCGACTCATATCCCGGGGGTCTCCGAGAGGTCAAGGGGGCAGAATTGCAGTTGCAAACTGAATGGGGTGGGGGAACAAGAAGTGAGCATTAAGAGAGGGAAAAGGCTCTTCCCACTCCCACATTCCCCTAGCAGCGATGGCAAGTCTGGGTGCAGGAGAAAAAGCTGATCTGGGTATGACTGAGTCCAAACTGGGCCTCTCCCATGCAGGCTAGGTGCATGCATCCCCACATCCAACCCACAGGCACAGCACAAATGACAAATGACCCAAGGTCTCCTGCTCCAGCTACGTGCAGACATGTAGGTGAAAGCCCTAGGGTTTGCCACTCATGTTTAAGGCACTGGTCACAAATACTGGCAGAGCAGGGCCATCAGGCTCCTATGGCTGTCTTTATGCACTAGTGTCAGAGTCTCATCTCTACACGTTTGTACAGCACTAAGCACAATGGTCCTATATATGAGTTGAGGTTTCTCTTTAGAGCCAGACAGGACTCATCAGCCAGCTGAAGCTGTCTGGGAAGAGCTTACACCACAATGTTGCAGACCATTGCAGAACCAGCACAGACAGCCCTGACTCTCCAGGCAGTGAAATGTCCTTCCCCAGCCAGTGGACACTGCAATACCACCGTGAATCCGTGCTTGGAGCAGGCCCAGGAAGGCCTCCCCCATGCTGTCAGTCAGCTCTGCTGAGATGTCCCAGAGTCCGCTCTTGGAGAGCAGGAGGGGAGGTCTCAGGTGGGTACTACAGTTTAAAGGGCTATGCAAGGACTGGAGCACAGTACAGCTTCTCCCAACAGAAGCGGGGGATCTCCTATCCCAAGAGCGGGCTCATGCCTTCTTGTGTAATGCCTGGGGAGAGTGCCATGGCTGATGGCCACAAACAACCTGCCCATTTTTGATCTGTTCCCATTGCAAATATCTCCACTCTGTATGAGCACAGTAATATTCAAGATGGACGCAACATTAATATTTGTTTATTTAGGTTAATTTAAATGGTTACATTTGAACAATAAAAAAGTCTTTTCTGCCAACTGCCAGCATGGTTTGAAGCAACGAAGAGACAGGCTTTAAAAGAATGCTCTCCTGTGGAGTCCTCATGTGCTTAATCCCTCTTCCAAAAATTTCTGTATCCTTTGGGGAGTAAGGCATCCCTGTTCCAAGGCTACTGTCATATCTAGGCATCCTAAGACACCCAGAGATCACCTTCCCATGTAACCTCTGCTGATAAGTCCTCCCTCCATCACTGACCTTTACCAAGGTCATTGCAAAGGAGAAGGATTGAAAGGATTTCTTTGCTCACCTGAAACAGAGCTGGAGATGGAGACATCAGAAGTTTTATCATAGTGGGAGAGAAGAGAGGCAGCTTTCTTAAAAGAATAGCTTGGGATAGATCAGAGTAGCATACAAAGATGGAGAGTATGCAAAGGTAGAGCAATCAAGTTTTTTCTGTACCCTTCGAGGTAATTGCACACACAAGAGTTTTATCTTTTTTTAGTATCAGTATCACTCTAAAGCTCCATGATATTGTCTGGATGAGTGATACTCAGCCAGTCCAAGACATCCTTTTTTGAGTTAGAAGCCATTTCAAATGGTCATTTCTCCCTACCTGGGTATTTAATTCTGATCAACCTGTCTGGTTACCTTACAAAGAGGAGTTACACTGGCCAGATAATGCAAAAAATCATTCTTCTACACACCTTTAATTTTCTTTAGCATGGAAATAAGAAGTACTATTTAGAATGCAACTTATTTGTACTATTTAAAGCACATACGCACAAACTAATTTATTCTCCAAGAAAATCTACTTTCAGTATGTTTTCTCTGCTTGTAAAATACTGAACATTTAACTTTTTCTCATTTCTCAATCTTGCTGAAGAGCTATGTTATGTTGCTTTGGCTGAAGGAGTCATTGCTCATTTAAACCTCCAATAAGGGACACAGAATCAGACTTGTGACATCAATATTCCTTAGCCATTCGATTTGCACTTAAAAGACAGCCGTGAATCCGAGGTTCTCAATATTGCTATAGATTTACTGCTGCTGTCAGTCATAACAACAGCCATAAGTAGAGGATCTTGGAGAGCTGTCTGAGGATTAGTTTGAAAGACTTCACCCTTGGGATGAAATTGTCTCTGCAGTACACAGTTACCTTCCGGGTCCTATTGTATTAAGAAAGAAAAAGATGAACTACTTCACGCTGAAAATACATGCCAAGCAGGACTGAAAGATCTACACAGATATTGTCATGAGAAAAAAGGAAGAAAAAAGATACAGAGATTAAAAAGCTTACTTCAAAGCATCAAAATTATACCATTTTGCATAAGTATATGTCTATTGAAAAGGCTTCCAGCTGGTATCCTTAGATTAATGTTATTACCCACCATAAATATAATGGAAACAGCTGTACTTCCTATCTTCCAGAAGGATGATGCTTACATTAAAACACCATTGATTTTCAAACTATAAATACAAGAGTAGTACAATAACAGGTGTGAGATTTGTGGACTTTCAAATCTCTCTCTACCTTTGGATCTTCTAACAGAAATGTCACTCTTGAATCTTGTTAGTATCGTGATGCAGAATTGTTTCAAACTGGAAATACTATTCTGCTTTGCTTTGCTCCGCTCAGTTCTGATGTATAAGTGCTGATCTTCCTTCAGCTAGGAAGCTACAAGGAGGCATTATACAATGTGGACCAGTACAAGAGGTCAGTTAGCTGTTTTGAGTGAAAGTTATTGGATAAAATACAGAAATAGATTTCTGAATGGTAAAGGTTTCCTCTCTCCATGGCTCGGCTGTTGGTGAGCATGTTGGTGATTAAAGCAATCACCATTGCTTCCATTTGCTGCCTCAGTTGAGCTATACTCCAGGAAAAATAAAACTGCTTTAACCAAAAAAGGGAGATTAAAGCTCAAGTGGGAGAGGAAGGAGACTCCAAGAAGCATCATGACATAGGAGCTGTCTTTAAAGATACCATGTTTGGGTTTGAATGTACTCAAAACTGGACCCAGCTAACTCAGCTTTGCTGGGGCTCTAGACACAGGCAGGGTGAGCTAAGAATTGGAAGGCTCTGATGTCTTCAGCTGCATTGTAAGAACTACTTCTTCTCCATTTCCAAACTGTCAGTATCCACTTTCTGGATCATGAGTCCAGAAAATAAGGAGACACCTTGTAGCAGTACTGAATAAAGCACTCCAGAGAAGGACACATACAAGTAGCCTTCACACATCAGCTTTCCACAGCGAGTAGCTGAGCTTGTCTATTAAGAGAACTCTCCACTTTCACTAAGCTGGCTGCTCCTGAATCAGCTCTGTATCCATAATGTTACACAACATTACTACCAGCACAACTCTGAGACTGCACTAATAAAAACAACTGCATTCTTTCTTGCTTGCACAAGGTATTGACATACTGACCTCACATCCAACTGCAAAAAGGCACACAGACTTGCCTTAAGTAACTCTTAAGTAACCCACAAAAGCTTTTTTGTGGGTATTGTATTGAGGCAGGAGCCCCATGCCCTGAACATGCAGCCTCAGAAACTTTGCTCTGCAAACCAATGACACATCACAGCATGCAGCATTTCTCACCTGCACAAACCTTTCGGGGACTGGTGCTCATTCAAATACAGTATGTTTATTCATGGTGATAGATGTTTGTTAATGAGGCTGCAGCATACTTTGCTGTCTTTTCTGCTAGTATCTGTCCTTGGGATCGATGGTAACATCATGTTTTTAGGAAAAAAAAATTCAGGGTAGAGGTGCTTGTGTGTAAAAGTAGAGGTACAGAGGGTCAAGCGGTATATGTATAACCCCTGAAAGGTGTAGGATTTGGGACTCCATGGGAACCTTGCACAAATGTGAGGGACTGAGGGAAGAATGACTGTGGGAGAAAGCAAAGTGGATTAGCCTGTTAGTCATTGCCATCCTGTCCCTGGGCCCACAGTGGAAACGTAGCCTCGCAACTAAAGCGGACTATAGATCTGCATTGTGGATATCTCCTTCTGCTTTGGCACAAGGTATGTGGAGAGTTTCCCCAAATTCCCAGAACTAAGGTCATTTCTATGCATTAGTAGGAAAAAATGGATTAGTGTCTGAAGACCATAAGAGTCAAGGGTCACCTGCAGATGTCTTTTTCTCTGCTAATCTATAGTAATTAAGATATATAACATAAGCATACATGCAGTACACAGGAAGATAATAGACTGAGGCTAGATGTATACTGGCTTTTGCACATGGCAACTTCTAGTCAGTAGCCAGTGGCTAGCAAGTTACAGCGAATCTTCACTTTATCTTCTGAAGGGCATTGCAAAGGATTCCCATCTCACCTGCAAAAGAAATAATCAGAACAGTTAACTCTACAGCTAGCCCATTTCTAACACTCCTGTATATATTTACCTTTTATACCCATTCCCTGAAAGAATACGGCGAACAAAGAAGTGCTGGATTGGACACACTTATTAGGGTATTACTACAGTAAGGTCTGCAGACTCAGCTCTGCCTTCATCAGCCATTAAAGGATGGCTCACAGGACCAGGGATGCTGGCTGTTAGAGGGGAAAACAGATCAGGAAAAAGGCAAGAATGGCAAAAGGAAATGTCTTTAAAGCCAGGCTGTTCTTTTTCTTCCTTACTGAGAACAGCTAGAGCCACACATCCAGAATCCACCTCAAGGGCCTCTGGCCTTTCCTAGCACCTCCACTAAAACAGGCTATTTCAGATGTAAGAAACTGCAGACAAGTGGAAAAGCTATTTAAAGCTTGGCTAGAATTAGGAAGCAATTTTTTCACCAGAAAAGGGATGTGTGCTGCGTGGTCTTGCTCAGGCACAGAGCATTAAATGAAACCAGAAGAAATCTGCTTTATGGTTGCTATTCTGATCCAAGTTTTGAGGAATTTAAGGTAACAAATCTGTGGTTCCTTACTATTGATAGTGTCGGCTAAGTTCTTCAGCTGCTTTGCATTGTCCAGGACTTCAATCCTCTGGGTGTAGGGATTGTACCGAACAGAGAAAGGACGAGGGATTGTTTGAGCAAATTTCCTGAGGCAAAATACAAAAGCACATACAAAGTTGGTTGAGAAGCTCCTTTTTTCAGTAACTTGCTCTTTTCTTGGTGTGTGCATTTGTTGCTGAGGGAAATAAGAAAATCTCAGAGAGGAAATAACTAAAATTCCTGCTGAGTGATTTGAGACATACAGCATTCTGTAACACGCTTGAATCTGGATTTGTCCTTACTACCTTTGGTTTTTACCAAGCAGGACTAATTATATATTGGCATGGCAACACTGCTCCTGGTATAGGCCAACTATGTAGCTATCAAGATTTGCCAAGCTTGAAAACCTCATTTTCCTTTCCATAATGCAAAATATAGGAATCTTGATCCAAATCTGCAATTTTTGGGAAAGTAAGGTCAAGTACCTATGCCATTCTGGCATAACAAGGAGCAAGAAAAGTGCTAGCTTCTGGCATGGTTGGTAGTGGTTTCTAGATCATTGCAAAGGTAGGAGGTGGTAGTCATTGGAGTGAAGCAGCTTTCTTCCTAGCCTTTATTTGCAGCCTTCCCTGCTGCAAAATAGTTAATTCCATAGCAGAAACATTAAGATTTTTGCATCTTGGGAAAACATTAATTTACATAACCACAGAACTGTGGAAAGGAAGACTCTGAATGGGATAAGATGGTCAGAGCTATTGTTCCAGGCTCCTTGTAGACCCCAGCAGGATATTGGCTTATATATCTGCTTCAGATTAAAGTTATTGCTGAAAGAGGAAGGAAAGCACGCAGGAGTTGATTATGGAGCCCCACTACACAGACTGTGACTCAGCATGGTAAATCCCATATGCCCGGAACAGTGGAATATGCTGGATGACACCTCCACACCGCTCCTTAAGTTTAGTCCTAGTTATTATCAGCTAAGGCCATTGTCTCAAATAGAGTTCAGTGTGAACAGGCCACAGGGTATGACAGTGAAAAAAAAATTGTTGGCTAGGATGGAAGTGTCTAGTGGCATCAGTCTAATTTTTCTAAGGGCAGAGGTCCACAACTGAAGACAGTCTTCCTAAATCTCAGCTGAAGGTAAGATTCCAACTACAAGATGAATGCCTTAAGCCAAAATATTTTAGGTCAGCCTCAGAATAATTTTATGGGCAGGTTTTCTATTACATAGAAGCACACATGTCCGGGTGCAAGTCATCAACATGTGCATTGGAAAAAAACCCTGGAGTTCCATTTCAATATAATCAGTTTTTCAATTTGGTCACTGAAAAAACTAAAAGAATCCCCAAGATCATTTTTATAGAGTAAGGCACCATCTTCTGCTTTCTCAAGGAACTTGCTACTCAGTTAGAGAAGTATACAGAGAAGATAGAAACTGTGCACAGGGTTTTAATAGCACAAACCAAAAGAGAAGGCCATCTGTCTCAGGTATTACGCCAGACAAACAGGCAGAAGGAGAGGCCGAAGACTTATGATGACTGAGGAAGCAGCAGGGGAGATAGTTAGGAAAACCTTGGAGCTGGGAAGTCTGGGGCAGCAGAATATCTTGGGCCTTGGTATGTGTTTATCTGTGAATGAGGGAGGGAGATGAGAGAGGGATGAGACTGCAGGTCTGAGAAATTTTCTGTGTGCTATCTCCAAGAGAAAAACTGGTGGAGTGTGAACCAAGGCTAACCCCCAGTGTATTGGTTAACGTCCAGAAATACAGTGGTGTTTTTTTTTAAACAGAGATAGGAATATTGCTGCGAGGTGGAACCCCAAACAAAGTCTGAGCCATTCCTGTTTCAAGAACAAGAACTGAACCTGGACCATTTTTTCAAATTCTTGTTGAACTGGAACGGAATTTGTATTTCAGTCACAGATGACTGAAAGATTTACTGTGTAGCCCTGTAGTCTTGTAAACACACTGCTGGTAATAAGCTGGAGGCTCTGTATTAAGCCAACCACACATGCCTCAGGACTGGGTTTATTAGGCTTGCTTGCAGTTTGGTTTAGCTGTAATAGCAACTGTCTAATAACCATGTAGCTATTACCTAATTTGTTTTAGTTTTGCTTAATTCTGAATAACTGTGTGCTATAATGCCTATCATTAATAATTTTTATACACGCAGGAATAGCAAGTAGAGACACTGTACATAGTGAACTAAGTCTGACCCTAAAGCAATGATGCAGCATAAAGGAGTACCAGCATGGGCTGATAACAGAGGCCTTAAAGGCACATGAATAGGATGATGCTGGTGGTTCCTGGACTATCAACAACTCCACACTGGCCTATTATTCACAGTAAAGCAAACTTAGGAGCTGAGGAAAGAAAAAACAAAACAAACAACACAGTTTAGAGGAAAAAACAGAGACAAAGTAAAAATATTTAATATAAATTGTACCATCAGAAGTAACACAGATTTGCAGACCAATGTAGAAAGAGCAAAATATAAAGCATGTTAGAGAACATAAAAATGTCCCTGAGGAAACCTTCGTCTGAGGGTGAGGAAAGGAAGCATCAACACCATCCACCTCCCCACAAAAGAAAGGAAGAAACTCCATTTATTAACATCACAGCCCTGCTCTGAAGACCTCAAGATACTGACTACTTGACAACTCCATCCCCCACCACCAGACTGAAACTGCTCACTTACGGCACAAAAAAAAGTGCAAAGGTGAGCATAACTTCAGAGGAAAAGGCGTAGATACTAGATTTTTTGTACAAGAACTTTTAACTATAGTGTTGTTAACAAGATTTGCTTTACCTAGCTTTGACCCTGTGTTGGCAAATGTGATGCCCACCTACAACAAGGGCCAGAAGATGGATCAAGGGAACTACAGGCCTGTCAGTCTGGCCTCAGTGCCAGGGAAGGTTATGGAGCTGATCATCCTGAGTGTCATGATGTGGCATGTACAGAACAACCACGAGATCAGGCACAGTCAGCAGTTCCTGCTTGACAAACCTTTTATGACAAGGTGACTCACTTAGTGGATGAGGGAACGGATGTTGTTGACCTGGACTACAGTAAAGCCTTTTATACAATCTCCCACAATATTCTCCTGAAGAAACTAGCTGCTCATGGCTTGGATGGATGTACTCTTTGCTGAGTAAAAAACTGGCTGGAGGGCGGAGCCCAAAGAGTGGTTGGTGGGTGGTCACAAGTGCTGTTCCCCAAGGCTCAGTACTGGAGCCAGTTCTCTTTAATATTTTTATCAATGATTTGGACGAGGGCACACTCAGGAAGTTGGCAGGTGACTCCAACTTAGGTGGGAATGTTGAACTGCTTGAGAGTAGAGAGAGTCTACAGAGGGATCTGGACAGACTGGATCAATGCACTGAGGCCAATGGTATGAGATTAAATAAGGCCAAGTGCCAGGTCCTGCACGTGGGTCACAACTCCATGCAGCTCTACAAGAAAGAGTGGATGGAGAGCTGCCCCGCAGAAAAGGGCATGGAGGTGTTGGTCAGCAGCTGGCTGAATATGAGCCAGCAGTGTGCCCAGGTGGCCAAAAAGGCCAATATGATCCTGGCCTGTGTCAGAAATAG
>VXBJ01006692.1:0-13876 GCA_013400055.1 Nycticryphes semicollaris
TATTTATTATCTTTTATAATCCCGTAAAACAACATCCCCTTGGGCACGCCAGACTTCCTTTGTGTCATTGAAGAATTTTTGTAAAGATGGAAGCTGGAAGGTGATCTCCATGTAACTCCATGGACCAGGCTTACCTGAGGAGAGAGTCGCTCTGTCACCACCACAGACATGCAGTGGAAGTAGTGTCTGTGATGCTCTATAACCTCCCAGCTGCCTTATAAGATGCAACAAACCCTACTGCAATCCTGCAATCTTCTCTTCCTCATCCTTCATTCCTTCATTCCTGTTGCCAGTTCTCCCTTTTTCTTTTCTTTTTTGTTTTTTTTTTCCTTCCCCTTGTTCTCTGTGGTAACACCTACTCCCCTACATGGGGTTTACCTCCATCCCATCCCAGCTTTGTGTGTGCATTGGTGAGGAAATAACAGCTCTGACCATCAGGTTAAGAGTCCGTGGGCTTAAGTGGCGGACTTGTGATAATGTCAATTGCTTCATCCTCTTGGCAATGTCAGCACTCCAACACGCAAACACAATAAAAAGCATGAAAATGGGAATCAAGCAGTTTCTGAATATGCCAGATAAGACCTGGAAAGACCAGGTTTTGCATGTGCCCAGGCTCTTATAATGAAAAAGAGGTAACAAAGGGAAGTCGGTGGGATAGAGAGGAGATGAATTTGTATGGGCAACGGCACTGAACAGGCATGAGCTGGACATGGTGAAGAGAGGAGAGGTAGGTCCAGGCCAGCTGGTGCCAGGGCAAAAATTGTTCCTCCTGAGCGTTTGTCTTCCAGTCAGCACTGAAATGGTTTTCCACCAAAGTCAAATAACAAAATTGGAGCTGAACTGTGGCCATTTGTCTACAGGTAGCCCTATTCCTACCAAAATAAAAACTGTGTATTGATGAACGGAACAGCAGGCAAACATTTGGGAGGAAAAGTTAGTTCAAAATGATTAATTTCTCTGCTGGCTACAGAGAAGGGTAGGTATTATTTAACCATCAGCATCTGAAGTAATGGCGGAAAAGAGATGAGCATCCAACCTCTTCTCACAGGCTTGCTGCGGTGCTCCACTAGTCCTAACAATAACTGTGGACGGGATCACTTTGCAGTGAACTAAATGCTTCTGCCTTCCCCAAAATTACCCAAACAACAACAAAGCTGGTATTGAAACAACTGCTGACTGGTTCTGCTTGACAGGGAGTGGGATATGATTATTTATTCATAAACTGTGGATGACATTAATCTTTTCACTGTGGCCAGTGCCTCTTTGGCACTAGTGTAGCACTAGTGACACTAGTCTCCCAGTGTCTCCTATTTCTCACTTTCTCAGAGAAATCTCAGAGAAATCATCTGAGAGTGGTGTTTGCTGTTTGGCCTGTAGGACTGGTCAGAGTCATGCTGGCAAGATGCAGTTCTCCTGTAAAGCCAGATTTTTATAAGAAATGCTTCCCTAATATAGCTCCAGAAATACACTGAATTAGCTTGGGGAGTAAGTAATTTGTATTGATGCCTTTCCAGGCACACGGGTGGGAGAGCTTTTAATTCCCTGTGTTCTCCCCCTGCCCCCCTGCAGAAACTGGGAGGAGGTCCCGCAAAAGAAATAGGGCGAGAGTGCAGACTTGAAGGTAAGCCTGGCTCAGATGGGAAGATTAAAGGCAATTTGTTATTCACATCGAAATTACTTTGGAGAAATGTTCTATAAATATTAGAAATTTCATCAGTTCAGTTTTATCATATGCAAGCATATTCCTTCTCCTTCCTGAACATAAATGAACTGGCTTAATCCCACTCTTTTTCATTTAATAGTATTATTATTCCTTTTGCATCTCCCCTGCTGCTTCATATCACTGCTGAGTATTTATTAAGAACTAGTAAAATTCATGGATTTTGCTTGCTTGCCAGGTACAGAAAAATACAGAAAGTAGGCAAATGGTGAAGTTTTGTGCTTACTCAAGAGGGAATGCTACGACTTTAACACACTATTAGATTATATAAAAAACTAGTAAAATTGTTAAAATGAAGCAACAATTTTCCCATCTCATGACCCAATCTCACAAAGTGCTGATGCTGCATTTTTCACAATAAACCCTGGGATGAAATGCATGAAGACAGTGTCATTTTCCATTGCACAATACCATATTAAGGGAAAAACTCAGGACCAGAAAACATAATTTTTCAATCTGTTTCAATATGGGGATAAGTCTAATAACTTTTCTCTGGAAATACAGACTTTGCATTGTAAATTGAAGCCACTAGTCAACAGGCTTTCCTTGATCTACCTTATGCCTGAAACCAATTTCCTTGTCTTTTTTTTTCCCCTATTTTTTTTTTTTTCATCATTTTCTCATGATTCCTCCAAAATTTTTCCCTGGCCCAGGGACCTACTTGTTAAAACCCTGCTCTCCAAAAGAGAAGATGGGGACACAACAAGCTGTACATTTAATTCTCATTGAAAAGATGTGGGCTTATATTAGCATGTTTGATATTTGTAAATTTAAAATTTATATTGCAAAACTGTTCTGAAAAGCAATTACATTCATACAAACTAGTAAATTATTTTGATAATTTTGTTTCAGTTTTTTGACCACATCTCAATTATAATAAATAACTACCTACATAAAACCTTTAACATATAAAAAAACCCTTGGTTTGATTTTTTTCATGCAATTGATGACACATAGGAGTCATCCATATTGTGACAAATGTGCAAGGAGGCCTTCCATTTCAGAAATAATTAAGTATGTTTCAATTATGTGTTAGTAACATAAGTAAGCCAAAAGGTGCAAATCACTTCTTCAGTTCAGCTTTGTACTGCAATTACACTCTCAGGCCTAGTCTCTGGCTCCAGAAAAATGCTATCTTTTTTTCTCACAAAAATGTTAAACTGCCACATCAGGAAAGATAATGCCTACATAGATTACTTGAAGGATTTCTTATTGCTTCCAAAAATACTACGCTTCACTATAAGCACTGTGAGCGTTTTCTAAAAAGAAAGGCATCAGGTTCCTTATTCTACCTGATGGCAACAGAAAATACCTGCAAGAATGAACACAGGGAACTTAATGCTTGAGGAAAGATATTATTGTATCATTAAGAAATTATATCCTGCTGGCTCAGAAAAAAGCCTCAAAAATTACAGAAACAACAAAAGCAGAGTGAAACTCTCGAATAATAGGATTTATGGCTCAGGTGAGTACTTTATAACTATAAACATGTAAACTGGCATTTTGTCCCTCAAAGTGTCACTTTCCATCCATAATAGTTGTTTCAAGATTCCTGTGTATATGCTTGATCTGTGTGTTCGTGTGTGTGTGTATGTACACACATAGAGATATGTGTTGTATATGTACATTATATGTATATACTCACTATATATATATATATATGCTATATGCATAGGTATATATATCCATAGTGTCATGGTTTAATTCCAGTCAGCAACTATGATGCTGCTGCTGTTCTCTCATTCCTCCACTCCCAGCAAGGTAGGGAGAAGAGGGAGAAAAGGAAAAAACACTGTGGGCTGAGATAAAGACAGTTTAATAGAACAATAACTGAAAAGGAAAATAACAATAATAATAATAAGAAAGGTAAAAGTTTATATAAAATAAAGTAATACAACATGAGTCACTCTTACCACCTGATTATTGGTTTCCCAGCCAGTCCTGAGCAGTGATCGGGGATTCCTGCTCCCCAGCCAAACCCTGTTTATATACACTGAGCATGATGTTTATGGTAAGGAATATTCCATTGGACAGATTGTTCTGTCTATGTTCCTTTTCAGCTTCTATTGGAAGCTGAAAAAATTCCTTGATTAATATAAACATCACCTGAAAACAACTAAATTCTAAACATTGAAACTTTATATAGGGACTTGAAAGCAAGGATTTTGAATTTGATATACTCTTTGGACAAAAGGAAGAGAACCAGAGGTGAGGCAAGAGGAAGTCATGACAGTGACATTTTGGCTGATCTGGAATAATGGACATCAGAGAGGCTGATAAGTCATCTCCCAGAGAGGATAGAGGAAAGTGATGTCACTGACAATTTTGGAGGTGAGAGAATCAGAGGGGGCTTCAGGAGCAGCCTTGGAAATTCATTTTTGGAGATAGTGAGTTTGATTATGAAATCATGGAACTGTCAGAGTTGGAAGGGACCTCTAGAGATCATCTAGTCCAACTCCCCTGGTAAACAGGATTGCTCAGAGCACATTACTCAGGACTGCATCCGGGCAGGTCTTGAAATTCTCCAGAGAAGGGGACTCCACCACCTCCTTGGGCAGCCTATTCCAGTGCTCTGTCACCCTCACTGGAAAGAAGTTTTTCCTCATACTCAAATGGCAGCCAACCCAAGGTGAAATACCAGAGAAGGAGATATGAGCCTTCATGCTCATGCATGAGGACATGCAGATGGCAGTGGACTGAGAAGTAAATTTGAGAGCTCTTAACCCAGTCAAATGGATGACGAAAGAGTAGACTAGGGGAAAATGGCAACTAAAGACTTGCACTTTTACTTAGTTTGTATTTGGATGTGACTTTACATTCCATATAACAGCACCTCATTTACCAAAGGTGCAGGTTCATAGGCCATTCACAAAATGAGAAGCATCACAGAAATTGCAAAACAGAGTCACGAATGTATGTCTGTGGAGAGGAGACACAGGCAGCTCATTGGAATGACCTTCACTGTCCCAAACACCCTAAAATGAGGCCATTCTCACTGAATGAGCTTAGATAGCTGACCGCAAACTTGCATGCAGACAGATGCAGCACCTGTTCAGAAAACACATGTGGGAGCACACTTGGCCCTGCCCAAATCTTGATGCTGAAGTAACTGCTTTCCTGATTTTCTCAGGACTGATTCTTTGAAGCACCGGCATATTATTATACTTCAACCAGGCCTTTAATAGTAAACAATTCACCACATGATGTCTGGTGAATATCAAAGTCTCATTTGTAATGAAATAAATTAAAACTGCCAAAAGTTAAAAAAGCAAATGTGTAAAACAAACCTTTGCCTTTGAAATTAACTAGTTTCAAAACATCCCTTACACCAAAGCAGAGCAAAACAAACAAGGAACCTGGAGAGACTCTGAGAAGATGGAACCAGACCAAACGACAGATCACAAACCTGGGGAATCAAGTCATATGCAAATAGTGGTAATCAACAAGGATAACAGGAAAAGCATGATCAAAGCTAAACTCTTCTGATATGAATGACTCCTATGGCATGCTAGAAGTGCATTAGCACCCTGTAACCACAATAAAAGAGACCAACAAAGTAATTTGTATCAAAGAGTAGTGTGCAGAAAGAAAGAATACATAATAAAGTAACACATGGTAAGCAGGTTCCACCTCTTGCCTACAATTAACTCAAGAAAGTGAAAAATAGTCTCACTGAGATGTATGACATTAAAGCAAAAATTAAGGGGAGAAAAAACAACAAAAAAATCCCAAACTAGCAGCCAAGATTCTGCATAAAAGAGATGAAAACATTTGAAGAACCGAAAACATGATGAAGCATAGCAAGCCTCTCAGGAGCTGTGGAACTAATCAACCACATTTCCTAGGGATCCTCTATATTCCTTATCTTCTCTGGTAATAAACCCAGCTCCCCAGGTTCTTATGAATCCCATTTTCAACATCTATTATGTCCCCTTTGCAGTGCTTCAAGTCCCACCCACACTGCTGTCCCCGTGGTACTTTTACTATCCTTCCACTTCACTTATAGCCCCACAGTACCTTAACAACCCCCTGACAACGGCCTCCACATTTCCCCAGCTACTTTCCAAGTCTCTAACACCCTTCAGCAATACCCTCCAGCATGTCCTATGTTCCTGGCATCCCCACTTGAATAAGTTCTGCTTGCTCCTACGTCCAGAGTCACAAAACTCCAGAAGTTGGAAGGATCTCTGTATGTCTCAATTCAATCACCCAGTTCAAGTAAGGTCAAGTAGAATAGGTACCTCCAAAGATGGAGATTCCACAGTCTCTCTGGACAACCTGTGTCAGTGTTTGACCACCTTCATGGTGAACTTTTTTCTTTCTTATTTTTAAATGAAATTAAACATACAATACCTAACTTTGTCCTGTGACCCCAATATGTCCCCCAGTGTGTCCAGCCATACCACATTGACCTGCTCAGTGCACCCTTAATCCCAAGTATACGTGCCTGGCACTTGCACACAGAGGCTGACATCTCCTATGTCTTCTACGAAATGTGCTTTTCTTGCTGGCCAGGCAGAGGCTGGAACACAGTGGTGGTCCATTCCAGGGTGTGACTGGCCACATGCACGGAGAGCTGGCAGCTGCAAGGCAGACCAAATACAACCATCAGGAATGAATTCTCTGTCTTCCCTCAGTCACTAGCTTAATAAGGTCCTTTCCTCTGTACAACTGTCAGTTCAGAGGCAGGAAACTGTGCCTTGGGGTGGCTCAAAATTGGTAGTGACTTCAAAAAACTTTGGCAGGAGCTAACAAAGAAAACACAAATTTAAATGAGGGTGTTTATCCCTTCACATGGATAACACTTTTAGATTAGAATCTGAAGCTACTTTTATAGTTCTAAAATCAGGTGGAAGGAATCAGGTCAACAAGTAACATAAGCATTTGGCTATAGACTGTATTGAGAATCCTTCCAGAGGAGGCTGGAAATGGTCTGGTGACCCAAAGACACATTCAAGTGTTCATGGTGGATATTATCACCATCTCTCTTCAGCCAGAGAAAATACTTCAGAGCCAATAATATAATTTCTTGGGGAAAAAAAAAGAAAAAAAGAAAAAAGAGAGACCGTACTTCAAAAATCTTTAACGAGGTAATGTAATCCATAGAGAATACAGCTGCTAAAATCCTTGGGAACTGATTATTTCAATGAAGCTTTCAGGGAGCAACATGAGATTTGGCCAAGAGATCACTTGATAAATCAGTGAATGGCACTGAGCATCGCTTAAGCTTAGAGAGCTTTCCTCCTTCCAAGGAATCTGCAGACGAAGATTCATATAAAAATAGCTCATAATAAAAAAACAGATTGCCTGGGGAAAAGAGTAAAACTGTTCTAAAATAGCATCTGAATCTATGAAGGGAATGAACTAATTTAATAACACTGAAAAATATTGCAGAAACCAGCTTCCAGCTGAGACAAGTTTAGTAAAGCTCCTCCTGGCTTAGTATTTTGGGTAACCTGGTGGAAATGCCGTGAGGGTATCAGCTGGAGCCTCAGCTGTGCTAATGTGCAGGACATACATTGGAAGTCCAGATACCAGATGGGGGATTTTGCTAACTGCTTAAATCAACTCTCATAGTCGGCCACCAGTTGGCAAGCGCAGGAGTGTTTCTAGGTTTGTATTATGCTAAAAAGCATGATAGCAATGGAGGGAAATGAAGAGCATGACAACAAAGATAACCCCACTTTCAAGCAAATATAGAGGTGGTTGGTTTCTGTGTGATTCCGGGAGGCTTTGATTTGCCATTAAAATCTGGCACTTAAGTATTCTCATTTTAAAGACAATGTAAACAAAAAATACATGGTATACTTACTACTTGCACACACATACACATTCACAGACTTTTAGTGAAAATGCTGCAATGCAGGAGAAGCTACTGATATTTGATTATGTTGGAGTCCTTCTGAGAAAGCTACACACTGAAGTTATGTATTTTGCTGCTTTAGCATTTCGAAGCTATTTTCAAAGCTACTTTTCATTGATTTAGGAGCTAGACATCTAATTATCTTTGAGAAGCTTCAATTTTTTTTAGCTAAGATTTTTTGCAACACTTATTTTTCAAGTATACCTCTGTATGGCCAGATGAAAACAACTGCACAAGTAAGACTGTCTCTATTCCAAGATTCATTATTTCAAATACAGTCCTATTCTCACTACTGAAACAACTCCCAGACCTGAGCCAGAAACTTGAGCAACTCCGAGTGCAAGCAGGGCCAGTCCATGATATACTGACATATCCAAATGTCAATTCAATTGGCTGGTAACTTGGTACTTTAGGCTACTAAATCCAGCCTCAGTGGTAGTACTGTAATTTCTATTGCACTTGGCACAACATATCAGAAAGCCCTCCAGTTCTTCTACAGTCTTTGGAGGGAATACAGATTTTCACAATTGTGAGGGCTTCTGAATCTCCCTTGGAGGACCTCATGGACAATTTGGGTCATGTCACACAGAAACTAAAACAAATCCAGTAATTCCGATCAGTTTATGCACTCCGTAGTCAGATGATGCATATTAAGTTATTGTCTAAAAGTAGAAAATATGATAATACATTAGAAAAATATGATATACTAGGAACATATAAAAAATGAAAGCAATTTCCACATCTTTCGCTTTACTGTATCTCTCCATATCACTTTACTTTCCTATCTTTTGCTTACGTCTACCTCCTTACTACTTTACTATCACTTTATTTTATAACCAGCCTTTCCAACTCAAGCACCCCAAAAAATCATATAGCACATTAGGGGAATTTGGATCAGGATCCGATACAGCTGAAGTCCTACTTCCTCTGTGACCATTGGAATAAGAATGATGAATGTCAGTGCCTGAGGCTATGGTGGCATGTGGATTGCAGCTGATACCAAATACGAACATCAAGTTGAAGATTTTTAGAGTTATCTAGGGACTTCTATCTCAATTCCAATTTTTGACTTTAAGCTAAACAGAGACTTCTTATATTCAAAGAACCAAGTTACCTTTCCCAAGAAAGGAAGGAATTTTTAATTTTTGAATTTAAGAGGATTTTTGTCCATCTGAAATGCATGAAATGCTTAGCCTGTAGTAAGCAATATATGAATTTGGTACAGAACAGCCATCTTCTATAAATTATAGAAGAAAGTTAACCAAGACCAGTATCTCAGCACAAGAACTCAAAAGAAAACTCTAAGAGAAATTAGTAACTTTTGCTGATAACTAGTTTTGATTTGTGAGCCAAAAGGATATAATAATGCAGCGAAGAGGAAAATAATCTTCAAGTGGAACAATTAAATTCTGATCAATTGCAACATAATGACAGAACAATCTTCTAAAGCTCTGGAGGTGTCTAACTTTTCTCTTTATTAAATAAAGATAATATAAAATTACAGTGTTTAATTGTTTGAAAAGGTTCCTTGCATTTCCTGTCCCTGTAAAAACTGGTATTCTAAACTGATTTTCTTTTTAGTGTGCTGATTTTTCAAATCTCCAAAGTAAATCTTTTCATGTATCCTCACTTTTATGTGTTATTGAGCACTTAAGTTACTTTTCCCCATATCCCACAGTTTTGAGCATGATTTTGTAGCCTGGGTTGGAACACCACCATGGCCATATTCAGTGCCCTCATGTCTGCGGTGATGCACTCACTAAGCCACTGTGCAAGGGACAAATACCATCACCAATGCATTTTTCCTGAACAGCGATGGGACCTGTCTCCTGCGCAGGTGTCAATGCAAGGTGCTCATAGTTCCACATCCCAAGGACTTTATGGTAATGAGCAGGGACATTCTTCATAAGTGGAGCTGCTGATAAGGGCAGGTAGATGAATCAGGCATGGAAACGGAACTTAGGTTCTTATGTAGCCTTAGTCTTATTTAAACGAACTGCATCCCACCACCTCATCTTCAGTTAGGACCTACATGGCAGTACAGATGAGCTTTGTGGTGCACCCCACAATTCACATAAGTTCTCTGGGAGTGTGGTGTAGCTCTCTTCCTTCTCATGCATCCAAGATTTTCTCCAGACAAAGCCAGGACTTGAGGCAAGACCCTACTCATTCATCCAGGTCTCTTCTTAGTTACCTGTGGGGATCCAGCCCAGCTGTACAATGAAGTACCAGGATCCCAGCATAAATCACACAGTCAATGGAGAGGACCTGATTTACCCTTGGGAGAGGCTCATCTCTCTCCACGGAGAATACAGGGACTTTGGGGTAAGCAGGTGAGATGAATTTAGACAACTTTTAACTGAAGCCAGCTGAATGCTGTTTACTATCCTTTAGTGGGGCTGATCCAGAATACAACCAGGTTTAACTCAGCCTGTCAGACTAACGAAGTCTGTTTAAAAAAAATCAGACATTCAGTAAGAAACATAGTGAGATTTTATTTAAAATGCTGATGTTTTGCAATTTTTTTACACCTCAGGTACTTATCTCACACTTAGCAAAACTGTAGTGAATGCTGCCTTCTTATTTAACAGACGTTAAACTGTTAGCACTTATTTATTTGTACAAACTGGGAGGTTTCCCTCTGTTAATTCACATGATTTCCCTTGTTTTAGCACAGATGCTTTTATTTGGAGCTACAAGATAAATGTTAGTCATATTGTAAAAATTTTCTGTATGATGCATATTTTTCCAAGAGAGCCCAGAAATTAATTTCAATATATAGAATTTTTGCATTTCTTCTACTAAATAGGGACTAAGGAGTATAATCTCAGCTTTATACTGATTTATACTTTATGAGAATGTATGTAAAAAAGCATAAATACTATTACTTCAATTCTGTATCATATTTCATGCATAACTTTTTGCTTCTTCTTACTAGTGCTTCCCAGCTTCATCTCTTTACTGCTTTCCTCATGAAATAAATGAGCTTGTTGATATAAAATATTACATCAAATGCACCTGTGAACATGCATGCCTGTTTCCTGGATTTTAAAAAATAAAGAGATGTTTCCAGGCTTCTGGTTTGCTACAGAGAGAGAGGATAAACAGCTTTGGTTATTATCTTGAAACATGCCGATGGACATAAAAATGTGAGCTGTTTCCCTACTTCTTTCATCCATTAAAAGGGGACTGAAGGGTACTCAGGAACAGAAGGAAATGGAATTAGAGGAATAGGGCTGCTTGGCCAGGTAACTGGAAAAGTCCTGGGTTTTGGGGTTGATGACAATGCTAGAATTAATATAACTAACCATATTGCTGTAGTCTGCAACTGTGAAAAGGGTGTTGGGTAAAAGGGAGGCATTGTGTATGTTTTTTACATATAATGGCAGTTTATTTCCTAGGATTGCTGTTTGAGCAGAAACCATATTTCACATTAATATCACTTAATATGTTATTCATTGCCCCGGGCTCCAGAAACGAGCAGTGAATTAGGTCATGGTGAATAAATACCTATCAGTGTCCATCAAATGACATTCCTCATCTCTTTTCCTTCTTTCTCCTTTTCATGTGGTATCAAAATCTCATTCTGTTGTTTATCAGTCAGTACATGACAGAGCAAACCTTTTTTGGGGCGGCTATAAATATATAGCTCCCATTACAGCTAGAGTCAATCTCAATACAAATGGTAAAGGCTGATGTAAATCCCCCTCATTTTGATGAGGTATGTGCTGCATTTGGTCAAATGAACACATTTTAAATGACCCTGAACTAATTACCTCTCAATGACATGGCACAGGGCCAAACCAGGGGACAGTGCAAGGTACTGGAGCTGAGGGGTCTCTGTGCTGCACCCAGGTCTGTCACTCCTTCCCCTGCTTACCCTTGCCTTCAGAGCGACCAGGGCTGATTTTAGCAAATGCTGTCTAACAAACAATGGCTTCTGAAGCTGCTCATTAGCAACTTGATAGTTGACCAGTCGGGGTTTTTTTGTTTGGTTGTTTGGTTGGCTTTTTTTTAAACGATCCCATTTTCTTTTTTATCTCATGTCCTTCACCTAAGACAGTTGTTGATATATTGCTATTTTGATATACATTGACATATGGCTCCTGAAGTACTAAATAACTGATTCAGGCTGCTGCAACAGTTAATTTATAGCCTGCAGACACAACCTTAGCTCTCAATGACGCCCAGGCTGTGTGCAGATGACATCCTCCATCAGGCAAGAGGCGGTTCCTCAGACCTCGGTACTACCCGATAATGGAGGCTTAGCAATTTACCTAATCAACATCTGATCAGAGCATTAAAATTAATGGGATAGTGGAGTGTTTTAATGATAATTAGGGGCCTTTAGTATTGTCCAGGTTTCTAAATCATATTTACAGCAACTCTTTTAATAATTGCCTGTTACAATCACCAGGGCAAGCTTGGTAGCCTGCATTTAGCCATGCAATAGTGTTATATTACTTTATTGACCACTGACACCTGTCCCAGGCTCACCACTGGCCCTGTGGCTGCTGGCTTGTGTTCAGTGAAAGCATGGTGCATGTCCTGCACTGACCGTCAAAAATAAAACTCATCAGGGACTGCCAAGGAAATACTGAAGAGAGGTCTCTATAGAAAGTTTTCTGGGAATGCAGAGATTTATGCTTGCAACCTGGATTAAAAAACAAAAATTGGCTGCTTTTCTGTGTGATACTTTCAATCAGTTGCTGAGGAGATACTGCCCATTTGTTGCCTGGCCTGAATGAGAACTAGTTTTGGCTATAGAGTTTCCCAATAGGGGAAAATTCACTATAAATATCTAGTTAGTGACCTGTTACTATTTTAGGGGAATGCCCTGAAGGCCTCCACCTTCTCCCTTCTATTTATGCATTTATACTGCTTTAGTTAAGACTGTGACAGCACTTCTGTCACAGCTACTGTATTTTTCAGAGGTCATAGGATCTTTTCTAACACTGTAATGAGGTCATAAAAAAACGCTTTGGGCTGCAACCTATATTAGAGTATTTGAGTCAAGAAACAGACTCATTTGACCAAATCAAGTCTTCCCCAAATAGTTGTGGGGTTTTTTTGGTTTTTGTTTTTTTTTTTTTTTTTTTTTTTTTTTTAAGTTGTAAAAGTGCAAAACATGGACTGATTTTACTGGCTGGCATAAAATTTTGCTGGACTACCTTTGTGCAAGAGTTCACAACAATGCAGGGGAATAAAGAGTTAAAGCAGGGTTTAAAAATGGCATTGTGCTGACAATATGGGGTCACTGAGCACTAGACTAAAAGGCTGAGCCACATTAACCTGGCCCAAGGCTGACTGGAAAAATGTTAATGGTGGTGATATATTTAAACAGGTGGGATCATGGTCTTCCCTATGTGTAGGTTTTGTGAGATCTGTGCTCATGCTTTTATTTCATTCATTTGGTGGGGACAGTTTCTAGCTGTTCTTTGCGGGGTGCACTTAGAAGAATATCCCGGTCTGAAACATAGAGTAAATCTCTGCACTATTCAGGCAGGAATTTCATTTTTGCTATGGCAAAAAAAAAAGGGCAAGAAGGAGGAATGCCAGGGAATTACAGACCAGCTAGTCTCAGGTAAAGAAGCGACTAGTTCTACATGTCATCTCCAAACATGTTGAAGAACAGGAAGTTATTGGAAGTGGTCAACACGGATTTACCAAGGGTAAATCATGCTTGACCAATTTGATAGCCCTCTGTGATGTTACAACTGGATAGCTGGATGAGGGGGGAGCTGCAGATGTCATCTACCTTGACTTCAGCAAGACCTGACACTCTCTCCCATAACATCCTTATTAGGAAACTGAGGGAAGTGTGGACTAGATGAGGGGGCAGTGAGGTGGATTGAGAACTGGCTGTGTGACAGGACTTAGAGGGTTGTAACTAATGGAGCAGGGTCAAGTTGGAAGTCTGTAACCAGTGGTGTCCCCCAAGGGTCAATACTCAGTCCAGTCTTGTTCAACATATTCATCAATGACCTGGACAAGGTGACAGAGTGTATCCTCAGCAAGTTTGCTCATGATACCAAACTGGGAGGCTGGCTGACACTCTAGAGGGCTGTGCTACCATCCAGATGACCTGGACAGCCTGGAGAGCTGGGCAAAGAACCTAATGAGGTTCAACAAGGGCAGGTGCAGGGTCCAGCATCTGGGGAGGAAGAACCCCAGGCACCAAGAGAGGTCAGGGGTGGACCTGCTGGAAAGCACTTCTGAGGAGAAGGATCTGGGGGTCCTGGTAGATAATAAACTATCCATGAGCCAGCAATGTGCCCTTGTCGCCAAGAGGG
>VXBJ01006692.1:14226-190014 GCA_013400055.1 Nycticryphes semicollaris
CACAAGCTGGAACATAGGGAGTTCCATTCAAATATGAAAAAAACCCTTCTTTCCAGTGAGGGTGACAGAGCAATAATGTGCAAGGAGGCCTTCCATTTCAGAAATAATTATGTTTCAATTAGGTGTTAGAAATATAAGTGAGTCAAAAGGTGCAAATCATTTCTTCAGTACAGCCCAGGGAGGTTGTGGAGTCCCCTTCTCCAGAGACTTTCAAGATCCAGCTGGATGCAGTCCTGAGTAATGTGCTCTGGGCAGTGCTGCTTAAGCAGGGGAGTTGGACTAAATGATCCCTAGTCCCTAGTCCCTTCCAACTCTGACAATTCCATGATTCCTTAATTCCATATGAATGCTGACTTCACAAATTTAGTTCATCCACCTAACATTCTTTGGGTGTCCTTGTGTAGATGAGCCCTAATGAACACAGGGAGTGATTCTTTTTTTTATTATTATTTTTTTTTGTAAATTAAGCTGGATCTCTGCAGATGCTTCTGTCAAACCGACAGTTCCTTTTATTTAAACTCGACTCAGATAAAGACTCAAACTTTATACCCAGGCAAACTTCTGTTGAATTTTAAGGAAGGACTGATGCAGACTTCAGACCCTGGTCTCCAGAATGAGAGGGTTTAGGGTTTTTTTGAGAGGGTAGAAATCCTAGAGTCTCTGCATATCTGTAAGAATGATTAGAAGTAGGAAATGAGATTACAGACTTGAATAATGGAGTTGATAATGGTACCTCGTAGATGAAGTCCGTAGAAAAAGTTGGAATGTTGCACTTAATAAAAGCAAGTGTTTATTGAAAGATGAAGACTTCTGTTCCCTTTCCATAAATGAAATATGTTTATTCAGAATTTGCAGATACTGGACATGATACAGGGCTATTTTGGAGGAAGAAGGTTAAGTTATGCTTACAACAGGCTAAAATAGTTTGATGTTTCTAAAGAATTCTCTCTTTCTTGAACACAAGCAAGCATAGTGTTAGCCAGCAATTACAGCTCTAGTGAGGCATGCAGGGGAGAGCTACAACACCTAAGACACCCCTGAAAAAATTGCAGTTAGGCTTCAAGCCCATCTCCTGACAGAACAAGGATGGACACTGAAGGGCTGGAGCAGCCCAAGGTCAAAACAGGACAGAGAATAAGTGGCACAGTTAGCCATGAAGCAGAACAATAAATGGTTTAGGGCTCAAGTTCACTCAATACCAGCTACACTAGGTTGCACTATTTGACGTGACATAATGCATAACCACTTGGAGCCTCTCTTGTTGTGAAAGAGGTGCTGGAGATACCTACATTTATATTTATAATAATTTATTCTACATAATATCTGAGGGTTTGAACAATTTTCTACTGTCGATAAAATTATTTAGGGCACACAAAAAATACAAGGTGAATGGTGATTAAAGCTGGGGTAGCTCTAGCTGACAAATACATTGCAGATAAATTGTTATTACTGCCCATTGTTTAAAGCCACTGGACACCAGGCTTAGCAGGCTGATTTGACTGTGTTCTTTTGTCTTTTCCCATGGATAATTTTTATCTCCTCTTGTTTCAAAATCTAACTCGCTTCCTTTGAAGGACAGTAAGCTTGACAGGGTTCAAGCTAAGCTTCTTGAACTTAAATCCAGCATGGCTATTCCCTGACTGAATCAGCTTTAACTTGAATTGTGTGTCTCTAATATTTCACACCATATCAATTACACTCCACAGCAGCTGAGGACTCCTTGAATTCTAGTGCTAAATTTAATCAAGTGCTCCTCCAAGGTGGAAGAGAACATATCTTTGGAATTAATGGAAAGAGACAAATGAAATCAATCCCTGGGATCTTGGTTCTGTTCACTCTGCACCAGAGGATGTCCCAGAGAAAAGACCTTCAGTAGCAACTGAAGCCTGAAGTCTGATAATGTGAGAACTGAAAACTGCAAGGTATGAAACCTGTGAGGAATGGTACACTTCATCTGGACTGTAGAATCAACAAGAATTTAATAAGTTAATCAGATCATCACCATTCAACTGCACATAAATTTGAATTGTTTCCCCATTATGAAGTGCTTGTCTGTAAATTATTGCAGAGAAAGCCATTTTCAAATTAATGTTTGAGCTATTAGAAAATACAAAAGGGCATTTTCATTAATTGGAGGCAGCTTTTCTTCCTCTCTATCATTGCCTTTGTTACCCAGAATCAGTTTAACCCTCAAATTTATTGATGTGTATGATTCAGTGATGTTATTTGTTTAGAATATGTCCTATACCTGGTGGAATTAACTCATTAAATGTAAATGAATAGTTATGTAGTCATCATCTGAAATGAGTCACTGCAGTTCTCTGAAGTCATTACAGTGCCCTTGAACACAGCTGGAAAAAGTCTCTGTGAAGGCTACAGCTTCCCTCTCAGAGTTTAGCCACCTTTAATTTTCATCCCTTCCTTGGAATGGCTTCTTGTTACAGGCAGCAAGACTCATTCTTCAGCAGAAGACGAGGGCTTCTGGTTCTACTTGAAGATGTATCAAAATCACCAGCAAAGTATTCCATATTTCTGCTGCCACAAAGTGTTTGCTTTCACAGTGTATAGAAGCTAGATTTCAGAAAGCAGAACATTATTTGGGAAAACAGCTTCTTTAAAATCACTGGTTTTGGAGATAAATATGAGGTACAGCTTCTACAGCTGAAAAACTTCCTGCCACTGAAGGTTGAAGGAAGAGGAGAGCTTGTAGGTTGCAGGACACATTGTGTAGGACCTCTATTTCAGTAAAACTGCCCACGAGGCCAGGAATTCCCCATTACAGGTTAGAAATCCTACAAAGGAACGTACTGCATGAAATTAAGGCTAACTTAGACATGACTCTCTCTTTTTTGAGAAATAAATGCCTCCATAAGCTTTGCCTACTTTTTTGGATTCTTCATAGTATAGGTAAACTATATTTTGATAATAACCATAACATCCTAAGCACTATTTGGGTGCCAAATTGACTTGGAAGACATTGGGAGTAACACACCACAAGAGAAGAGACAAAGGATTCCTACTCACTTTTTACTCACAACTGGAATATCTCATTGCACCAAAGGTGAATCTGTATAAACTAGTACAACCTGTTTCAAGTCAAAATGCATCACACTGCATTCCGTTTAAGCCTTTTGAAAATCCCATTGCTTGAGAGCTGTTTCATTGAGAATGCTGTATGATAAAAATCCATAAGAAAACATTCCTGCTAAAATTGTCAGTATCTAATTGTCTTGATCACAGCTATAAACAGCTAAGGTATTTGAGTTTTTCATCTGAATAGCCTTAATATATTTTGTAAGCATGTTGCTTCTGCCTGCTTGCTCAAAGGCTGAGTTTGTTTGTCATGAGGCCAGAGACATCTATAAGGGAATATCAGACGTTTATGGCATTTGTAATATAGCCCTCAGGCCAATGCATTCCAAAATACGTTGGACTCTCTCCACCTGTTTCTATAATTCTTGTGGAGTGCAGGTCTGGTCACAACAGTTTTTACATGAGATCTGAGCCAATGCCCACTGAACTCAGCAGGAGTTTTTCTTTCAAGTTCTGGGGATTTCAGATCATGCCTATGGTTGTGGTTATTTCACTATAGACAACAGGAATTAGTTCTAATTTTTTTCCTTCTTTTTTTTTTTTTTTTTTTTTTTTTTTTCCCCTGGCACAGGACTACAATTGAAGACTCGGGGAGACATTTGAAATGTAACCGATGAGACATCTGATATAGTGCAAGTAAATTTTCCTTCAATTAGGAATGCAGAATTGTGTTACACAGCACATTAAATGGCACATTAGCAGATGTAAATGCTTCCATCAAATTAAAAACGGTTACTTTGCTTGTTAGATTATTTTTTGATACAGTAATTGTGTAGTTTTCCAATTTTCAACAGCACATAGAGAACTGATCCAACTTTTCTTCTTGTGGGTTTCTAGAACTGGACAGATGTAATTTTTCTCCCAGGAAGGACTGGACTAGTGCATGCAATACAACACATTAGAGCAGCAGAGATAGCAAAGGTTCTTTTAAATTGCACAGGTCATTCTCAGATAAAATATTTTAGCATCTAAAATTATAATTCATTTTAGATGTATTTTGCAAGCTGTTTCAAATATTACTCTATAGACAGCATCTGTATTTTAAGAATTCACCATCTTCTGGAAGTAAGAAAATGAAAATCAGAGGAGTTGAAAAGGTCTTTACAGGAGAAAGGCAGCAATACAAAACAGGGAACCTTAACCTGGTTGAAAAATGCTGAGTTGTTTCCCAAAAGGGTGTTCTGGCTGGAAAACATTCCTGTAGAACAGCAACTCCCCGGTGCAGGAGAGCAAAGCAGGAGTCAGGAAAACAATACAGGAGGTACTGCTGGAGCAGGAAGGGAGTGTTGTTGTGCCTCCATCTGCAGCAGATTCACTCACCATAAAGGGCAGATTTGTTTGTAGCAAAACTGCACCACAGGCAAACTGACCTCCCAGAGCCATTTTGGCCTCCACTGATGTCACTGGGAGAGTACGGGAACACAAAACACAAGAGGCCACTGAATTATACTGGTTTGTTCTCTGCCCCATAATGGCATCTGGAACACATTTCCAAACCTCCCATCCCAGCTCCCCTATTGAACCTCAGTCAGAGTATTTGAACTTAAATTTTGAGAGGGTAGAAGCTCAAAATCTGTAAATATGTCCAGTGATAACATTGCACCATGTGCCATCTGAGTTGGTAGAATTCTTTGGCCTCTGAAGGGCAAGGAGGGTATCCTCTTTCTGACCTGGTCCTGGCAAAGCTTCTCTTGTTCTGGGAGGTGCCATTAATTATTGCAATTATTCAGAGGGCCCAGGTGAGATCACAGGCTGTGGTAAAACATGGTGTAGCAGGGTCTCTGAGGAGCTTGTGGACCTTGGCAAGGCTCCACCACTGGTATCACCAGTGCATCTCCTACAGTAGTGAAGCTCCTTGTCCCCAGGCCAGGCTCACTTGGGGAAATGTCACAGGTATCTCAGCACTGAGATGTGCAGTGCATAAAAGCCAAGGCACAGGTCTCTGAAGCCACAGGGATGGGTCAGATACATAAGCCCTCTCTCTTGGATGGGGTGATTTGGACAGTTATATAGTTTGTGGTGGCCAGGACACTCAGTACAGCCTTTCTCCAAACGCTGACCCACTGAAATGCTGGTGCTGTCTTGTACGCCTGAGTTAGGTGTCTGAGACAGAGACTTGCAGTCCAGAGCCATCTCCCACCACCTGAGCTCTGCTACAAAGCTGTATGGCTCTGACTTTATGAAGGACAAGGGGGACTGAGTGATGCTTCTCTTTACTTGCTGCTTCTCCAGCCCCTCTCCTCTTGCATGGCCACCCACACTGTACCAGCCTCAAGGGGAGCCAGAAACAGAGTTATCCTACCAGTCTGTGTGCAAGTCATGAGTCCTCTCAGTGTTTCTGTTTACTTTTACCTTCACAGTCCCCCAAGATTCCTCTCATGGCCCTGAAATGATGTAATATTTTCTGAGCTATTCACACATCCAGCTTTGAACAAACTCACTGTGTGCAGAATCTCAGTAATATTCTCCCATTTTCTGGCAACTTTTATGTTCATTTGCCTTCTAGCTAAGTCACTCAGAAATGTGAAATGAAGAGTAAACTCCTCTTTTCAGAAGGATCATAAGAGAGGTTTCATTTCCTGATTTGAAGACTTCTGATCTTCAGCAGAGGAAAAGCCCCAGCAAAACCATACCTTTGCTCCTACATCTCATTCATCTCAGTGTGCAAAATTAGATCATTACAAGCTGCAGCAGCTTAATCGAGCAGCCTTTGAAACACAAAGGCCTCTGACTCAAATGGAGTTAACGGAGGCTTTTTTTCCTTACCACTGCTCCCATAATGTTTAAAGTCATTCACATTTCCACAGAGTGCTTGCTGATGATTATGAGCATTGAAGCTTTGGATCCAGTTATACCTGTGCTTCCATCTGTTGTTGCAGAAACCAATTTTATCATCGTTACTTTCTTGTTAATGACCTACTTCTTGAACTCATTTAAGATACCTGTTCCCCTGCGCTCTTCTTCATCGGTGGTGTCGGTGGAATAGTTGCTTTTATATTCAAATGTCCTGAGCACAAAAATTGTCAGTTGAATTATGTCTGTCTTGGGTGTTGAGCTGGAGAGGGAGAAAACACATTCATTTTCTACAACTTGTAATGAACTGATTCTCCAGTTGTTGAGGCACATCACCTGACAGCAACTCCTTCTTTTATATCCACTGACATGTCATTAATGACAAACTTACTTATCTGTGAATGTCTGGGAAAGGATCCTGCAATCAGCCAGTTCTTGCTTCACTTGCATATTCCCAGTGAAAATGTAATTTGTTCCAACAATACAACACCCACCAGGAGACTGCTCAATAGTATCTTTCTACTTTTTCATGGGTTTTGCAAACTGTAATTGAGGACTATTCAAGACGATGCTTCCTCCTTTCCTACTGTTTGAAGGTTATTTTTAGGTTACTTTGGACATTTTTGTGTGAGCTCTAGTGATACTTCACATTACCTTATTGCCCAGAGCAGCACTGCATGACATTTGAAATGCAGAAGTTTGTCTTTATCCATCAGCAACAAAACTCATGACCCCATCCTCTCTGAAAGTACAATTCTTTCTCTTTTTTCCTCCAACACTCCAGCTAAATTACTGTTCTCTGCATTTTTAACCTCTTTTACTCAGCCTCGGGGTTTGTCCTACCCTCTCCTTTGTCCACAGAAGATGAGGGTTTTTTGCCTCCGCTTCTCAGTGCTGCATGGTTAGAAGACAGGTCCTTTGTTATGTGTCCTCACCCCTCTGCCTAGAATATGGTTCCAAAAGGCACAGAGCAGAGCGCAGAGCTGGCCAGGCACAGGAACCACAGCAAATATAAATCTGCAGTAGATGGGTGGAGAAGGTGACTTGATAACATTCCAGGCTGGTCAAAAGGGCAACTGTCCCCCACTTATGGTAGATGAACATGGCAAAATGGAAGGCAGATCTTGCTGCCTGACATTGCTTCTGCCTGGAGCTGAACACTGCGGATCACCAGCCTCCATCACACGATATCACGTGATCAAAGTTGTAGGAAGTAGGCAGGTGTAAGGAGGAAGATCATCAGCACTCACCAACCCCTTCAAACTGAAAAGCAGTGTGTTACTTTTATTCCTCCCTCCCCCACTTCATTAATCTATTTCTACCAAAGCAGAAGGGCAATATAATGAAAGAAGACTGACCCGTTTTACGTGGTGAGGGGACTACTGTTATATCCCAATTTACTTTTTGGACAAGTTGATTTGCAGTGCATGAGTAGACAGGAGCTGTCAATACTTTAACATCTGATGAGGAAACCAGAGTGAGCTTTGCTGACTGGAATACCATAATTGGGTGGCTGAAGGCATTTCTTCTCTCCAGGCAATAATGACAGGAGCATTTTATGTGATCTCTCCTCTCTTTGCTTCCTTCAAAGCAAAGAAGATGGTTGAAAGAAATATGTGTGTGTGACAGATTATAGTAATGCAGCTAAGGTTTGTAATCAGTTTATGTATGCAATGATATGCTACTTGCAGGTGGGTGAAAGTAGTAGGAATGGTGAAGTTTTTTATGGATGTTTGGTAAAACATTTTGAAATAATAAAATGAAAAAGCTATTAATGACTCATTCATTTAGTACTGTTATTGTACACATAGTAACGGCTATTATGTCAGTGTATTTATTTTTGCATTTGAAAGCAGATTTTCAATAACAAATCTGGAATCAGTCCAAGATTATATGTACAGTTAAAAAGCTACATAATAAAAGGCAGAGATAAGACTTTTCATTACAGATGTGCCTTAGGACAGAAAGTCCTAAGGAAAAATGAAAAAATAATTTGATGTCTCTTCCAACCACCTTAATCCCTTTGTGGAGATTGTGCTTGTTTGACCTGATGTAAATAGGTGTAGCTCACTTTGTTGTTTCTGGAATGTATTACACCAAATGCTAATACCAGTACATTCACGTTATTGAAACAACCTGCACCATGATGACAAGAATACCCAGCTCTTGCATCCTGCAGGTCATTTTTCTGTTTCTTGTCCTTCTAGGTAAGCCTATTGCTTTTTGTTTTATTATTGTATGCTTGAACTTCACCAATAGTATGAGAAAAGCGATAACAAATTGAAATTTCAGTATTAAGCCAATAAACACTGCATATGCAATGACTTTTTCCTTGTGCACAGCAGTGCTATTATTTCAAAGAAGCTATAGTAAACACAAATGAAAAGTGTCTTCAGTTTCAGCTAGTCCTGTTCTTGTAAACTTAATAATCTCCTATTCTAAAGGTGAGTTGGGTATGGTTTCTTTGTATTTCTTATGGCCTGAATGATCTGGTAATCAACCTTGCAGCCAAGATTCCCACTCCCTGGGCAGGAGTGCTGGCTGCCAAGCCTATCTGCAGAGGGTAAGTAGCAAGGCTGTGCTTTCTTCCCAGTGGCCATCTTTTTCAAACACGGTTTGGGCAATCCGTACAACCCATCTGCTCCTGTGGTGGGTGAGGTTAAGGCCTTTCTTGGAAAAATTCTCTGACATGGTCTTGTCTGCCTGAAGTCAATTGCTGGATCAACAGCAAATGGCTCACAGGCTGCTCCAGAAATGAAGACTTGTGGGTAGGAGGTAAATCTGAACCTCTGGCACAGGCCTGGTGCTGCTCTGGCACATCAGGTTGGACAGGAGGAGCCAACAGGTCCGTATAAGGCAGTCCAGTGGGTTGCAGGGTGCTCCAGCCTAGCTCTGAACTATCTACCTCAGCACAGGAAGCTAAAAACCCAAAACTGGTTGGAATGGACTTCGGCCAGACAGTTTGTCTGTACGATGCACTAAGAGCAAAATTGCTTCAAGAAACTTGGTTGAAGGTTAAAAGCTTCCAGTTTTGGACAAGGTAAAAACCCAGAATTGAATCAAAGGAGAAACTGTCACAGACAGATATAGGCATCCATGAACTTGCAGAACTACTCCATTTTCATCTTTGTTAGTTTTCCAAGGAGAAAATTGATGTCTGCAGTGATACTGCACCTTTGGGCTTCAGAACTAAGCTACTGAGAGAAAACGAGTGCATGGAGAAACAGCAAAGGTCAATTCTGGATTATTCTGGATGTTACTTTTTGATTATGAAATGACCTATAAGGTGTTAGTCTTCTGCACATTTGAAGCTATCATAACCAGAGAGTTTTTGGAAGATTTTTCTGCACAGAAGATAAAGACATTTTAAAAAACTTGCTTTTTTCAGTTTCCCCAAACTGGTATCCAGAGTTTCAAAGGCTTTGCTCAAGCTATTGACCATCCTTATAATGCTAATTACTATTAAAAAGACCAAACAGCTGCATTTATTATATTTGGTCAGATTGTACATCCTGAAGGATGACAGGCAATTTAGTAAATTAATGGTGATTGAGTTTAATTTTGCAGTGTTTACATTTTTTCAGTTCATCATAATGCTGTACTCTGTAATTCCCTCTGGAAGGTACCAATCTCTTATACTCCATTTCTTTATCCATTCTTAGTTGTAGACATTTAGTGAAAATAATAATAATAAAAAACCCAGTAATATCCTTCACCACTCCAGTGAACACAAAAATTAATAATCTCAGAAAGTCTGTATTCAACCTGAAACAGTGAGCACTGCAAATATGGTACAAAGTCTATCTTTACATTTATTTGCAAATGTGTATAGATATGCTTCATATAAATTAATCCTCTATTTCATTATAAGGAAGGAATTATGTCTGTGGTCAAAAGGGTGGGGTACAGTTAATCTGATTTAGCACAGCATGTGAAAAATTAATTGAAAGTCAGAACTCCATAGTGTTTATTATAAGGTAATTTCACACCAGCTCAGGATTAGCATGGTAACAGGTGACAATAGGTCATTACTATGTTAATTGAAAGACAGCATGCTTTTGTAAAAAAAAAAAAAAAAAAAAAAAAAAAAAAAAANAGAAGAAAAAAAGAGATGGAGACAAAATGAAATGAAAGGGAAAGAAATATTAAAATGCAGTATTTTATCTGGGATTGGGCTGTAGTTCTCTGGGACATGTCCTAGGGAGAAGATATCTTCTGAAAAGAACTCGTTAACTCGCTTTCGTTGGCTTTTTGGTGATAACCTTGCATTGTTCACCATGCTGTGAAGCATGGCAGATGTTCATGTATGTCCTCTCCCCTGCATGAGTTAAGCTGGCCATCTCTCTTTCCACAAGAGCAGGCTGCATCTCCAAAACTGTTTCTTGACATTTTTGGCTTCCTGGCAGTGCTCACTGGCCCAGGCCTGTGGAGGTGAGGGCCAGCACAGGGAAGAAGCAGGGCTCGTGCATTTACCTGGCTTGCCCAGAGGCAGCACGAGCCCAAACAAAGCCACTGGGAGCTGTGAGATTTTGCAGCAGTGTTTAACAGAAGAGAAAACTCCAGTTTTGTTCCTCGACAAGTGGATTAATATAATAAAAAGACTTTCAAACCACCAATGGAAAATAACCTGTCACTTCGATAGCACGCTGAAGCATGAAGCCTGGGCAAGTTCATCCTTCCACTTGAGCTGCAATGCCATTATCCTGGCTCTGAATGGGGATGGGTGCCACAGTACTCGGGTGCTCTCCTATTGTGAGGCTTGACAGACACCGACGTGTAGGCATTTCCCATTATACGGTGAGACCTGAGTAAGGAGTCCTGAGCCGACAGCTTCAGCCTGTCAAAAGAAATCGGGAAACTATTTTTCCCATTTTATTTGCATAATAGCAAAAGGTGTTAAATCAGTTTTGGGGGCAGAAAATCATTCTACAGGTCCTCCAGTTGACAGAATACAAAGGGCACAATATGCACTTGTGTGTAGATGAGCAAGATGGGAAGAACTCTGTATTAACTACAGTCACCACAAAAGGATGGTGATGCTAATGGGATGTTATAATTTAAACAAGGATCCTCTCAGAAACCAAAATTATATGCCTATCTAATGAAGCTAGCTGCCTTGCTCAAAGAGAATGGAAATTCAGAGGCACTGCTGGGACTTGAAAATGGGAAACTCTGCTTTTATTTCCTGGAAGAAGAATTTAACCTGTTCGGATACCCTCATGCTGGCTGATATACGAGCTGATGAGGAATGTGACCTTTCTGCTCATTCTGCTTCAAAAAAGTTTGCAATCCAGCCTGACACAATCTGTTGTAATATGTTAATTTCGATGCAGTTCTGCTACAAATACTAAGGGTGATCTCTGAGACCTTTACATTCCAGATTAGAATCCTTCCAGACTTCTCTCTCATCTCAAAACATCCCAATTAAGGTGCCTACTTATCTAATAAAGGTCAAAAGAAAGGAAAGTGTAAATGTTCTTTGATTACTTACTACAAAGGAGAGAGCTCAGAGAGAAGGCAGTGTCATTGCATTCAGTGCACGAAATGGTGTGATGTCGTCCACTGAGATTGACAGCAAAAGAGAAACGCTGATCCTGAGCAGATCACAGGCCATCATCTGCAAACTTAAACTACTGCAGAGCTAAGGTGAAAAAGCAACGCAAGTACCCTTGTGGGTAGATGGGATAGGAACCTGCTCACTAGCAATACAATACAATGCAATACAATAGAAATATTTGCACATCCGCAGCAGGAATATCTCTCAGGATAGTTAGGGCAAGACATGGCCTCAGGTCTGACTATGGCCAGGAGATATGATTTTCCTGGTGGTAAGACAGAGTAGTGAAGTGGAAGAGTAAATGATCAATTTCACCTCTACCAATACAACATTACAAAAAAGTATATTAGGGTTACTTTTGTGACCATGACATAGTTATTGCTCAGTAGCAGCAGCCAAGCTTGGTTTTAATGGTTTGTCATGTCTTCACAGCTCAGATACAGCAAGTCAAAATCCTGAGCAGCCCACTCAGGGATTTGCAATATGCACCTCTTCTTTCTGGCCAACATGCAGGAAACACACAATAGCTACAGGCAAGAGTAGAGCCAAGGGACTTTTAGATGACATCGGCATGGCTGCTGCTTCAAAGTGCCACTGATTCCCTTTTCGACATGTTCTCCTTTTTCCTCTCTATTTAGTTAAAACAAAACAAAAAAAAAAAAAAAAAAAAAAAAAAAAAAAAAAAAGAAAAAAGAAAAAAGAAAAAAAAGAAAAAAAAAAGAAATTGCCCAAACTCTCAAGACAGAGTGGCAGGAAGAGCGTATTATAAATGTGCTGGCAAAACTGATGAGATAAAATAGGGAAAAACCTGTGTATGAAGCTGCAGCAAATGTAATCTCAAAATGTTTCCAAAAGTAATTTTTCCCTATTCATTTGTTCTCTTCTGTCTCTGTTGTTTACTCTGCTGTTCTGTGATCTTTAGCAGTAACAGTTCAATTTAAACTCTTTACAGAAAGGACTCTGTCTTCTCACCTTTCTGTACAGCTCAAGGAGAGCTTACACAGCCTGTGTTATGGCTTTGCCCTTTCTGTATGAGGAATATGTTGATTTGGTTTCAGCTCATTAACTCTCTAAGGAATCTCTTCCAGCTTAGCTGTCTGCAAGGCTGGAATCACCCATACCTCAGGATCAGGGCTTTCCCTCCCCTTTGCATTTCTGAAACGGTGTCCCAAAAGGCATAGAAAGTACAAGGAAACCCAAGTTGCTGCAAGGTTTACTTCATGGGAAACGAGCATCCTCTCTTAGGATAATGAAATTTTGTGTGTTGCGCTTGGTGCTCTGGGATTCATAAAGGTTATCAGACAAGCATTTATAATAAAAGTTCTTCTTGCTTTCCCTGGCATGCATGGGGAAGATGGGAGTGTTATCAGCCTGACATTTCTGTCAGAACTGGTATTTGAACCACTGGATGATTCTGACAAATGCCACTGCTGTCATCTGCTGCTCAGTTTTAATTATATCTGACTGAGGCTTTCAATGGCAGCAAGCAGAAAACTTAATTAGTTGGTTTAAAGGCTGATCTTTGGAGTTTGAAGAATCCAAACAGCTTTGCAGCATTTCTGTACAGAGGCTGCCATTTCCAGCCTGATGATGCAACTCAGAAGAATTAATGGTCCCACTCATCAGAAGGAAAACCAGAGGAAGACTTATGGGAATATACGTCAACAAAACCCACCAATTTTGTACCTGACATGTCAGCGAGGCAACCTTGTGTCTGAGAAACTGCTGTGCTGGCTCACAGGTGGGTCTCAGACAAATGGTAACAGAATGCCGGCGAAAGATTGGGAGCTCATGGGAACATACAGCAAATGAACATCTGTTACCTTAAACAGAATGTATACATTTATTCTGCAGTGGACTGCAAGCACTGCATTATTTGGAAAGACTGAAAGGCTGGCATTTTCCTCACACACCAATGCACTGTCCAAACAAGCTGCTTAAAAGAAGATTGCATTAACAATTTATACTACCTCTGTGTTTGCTTTCAGAGTGTTAATAAGATCATATTTCTACACTATACCCTGGAAAAACAAGCATTAGTAAGATGCAATGTCAAACTGCTAATATGATGCAATTAGAAGTTAACATTACATTCACATGCTGGTTGCAAGTTGCTTGGGGGGGCGGGGGGGAACCAAGCTGGAAATAGTTTTGTTCCAGAAACCCCAGAGTTGTGAGCTCAGGCATTTAATCCTATTGCCCTGATGGAGATGTGAACTGGTAGAAGATGGACTTTGCTTGTTGGTGAGGTCATATGCTCTGGAATGGTGTTGCTAGTATCCTTTAGGATACTGCTGAATTTCATCCTTTGAAAGAAGCGGGCTGGTTTTCATACATAAAATGTGCCAAGAGCTCTGTGTCTGTGAGCTGCAGTCAGGAGCCAAAGCACCTAATGACTCAGCCCACAGGACTGATCTGCTCTCATTGGCTTCCCCTGCACTCACAAGCTTTGTGCTTGTAATTTATCATTGATCACAGAGTTGCTGAGGCTGGAAGGCATCTCTGGAGATCACATCCTCCAACACCCTGCTCAAACTTGGGTCAGCTAGAGCAGGTTGCTCAAGGATGTGTTCAGTCAAGAGTTTGACTATCACTAAGGTTGGAGACTCCCCAGCATTTCTGGGCAACCTGTGCCAGTGTTTGACCACCGACATAATAAAAAGGGTGGGATTTTTTCTGCTTAAACAGATTTTGCTGCATTTCAATTTTTGATTACTACCTGTTATCCTTGCTGAGCACCACTGAGAAGAATCTGGCTTCATCTTCACAGANCCCTGAGCCCTCTCTCCCCAGGCTGAATTGTCACAGAATCACAGAATCACAGGTCACTTTTGGCTTATTATTTAGAGCACTTAGATCTCAGTGGAGGAACATTTAATTTCATAACTCATGAACTTTTCTGCTCACTTTTTGAACTTTTCTGCTCACTTTTATACTACTAATTCTTAGAGTCTTTGTGAGGATGTGAAAAAAACCACAGAGAATTAAAACAAGCTGTATATTCAAGATAGGTTTTGCCGTTTTTAATGACAAGTGCAGAAAACTCCTCACACTGAATTCACAGATTGCCCTTAGACAAGATCCCCAACTCCTCAGGGCCACATAAGCTTTGGAAGTTTTCCTCATAAACCTCCTGCAAGTCACGCAACAGCATCCTTTGTTTCTCAAGGAAGCAGAACTGGAATATATTGACATTAATGATGATAAATCCACATTCTAAAGTGCATCAAGGCTTCCAGAGGAGATGGGGAGTGAAATGGACATGTAAGCCAAGTGTCCTGCTGAGGCTCCCAGGATGCAGTGAGTCTCCTTTCCTTCTAAACACACTCACATAAATGGCAGTATCCTATTTCTGCAAAGCCTCTCATAGGCTTGTCCCATTGCTTGATGATGGCTGCAGTGTGTGCCAGTGCAGACTCAGCCTTTTGCCTGAGCTGTCATTCTCCATCATCCAGCTAACACAGATATTTCTGTATTATAGACCCATTATTTGACACTGAAGATACCTGGTTAATGTATTAGCTAAAGGGATGCTGAGAATAGTCTGCCGCCTTTAGCAGAGAATATCAGATGCTTTTGTCTTTGAAAAGTCCCACTGGTCTTTCCTTTGTGAATGGTTGTAAATTGCTTACTGGAACTAAAATGCCACTTTTTGTCCAATTTTTTTCTTGATTTTACCCAGGAGGTACATAGCAGAGGTTGATTAAATTGCTTGGTATTGCTCTCTGTCTACAAGAGACACATGACTCTCTCAGCATATGCATTCGGGAGCCTTTAAAAACAGGGGGCAAAAGAGTTTTTTATACCTAATTACCTATTGTCCATCCCTTTTTTTGAGCTAAAAAATGTATGTAAAAGTTTGAGGTCCAGTCTGAATTAGGTGGATATGTCCCCCACAGGACATCTTTCCTAAAGAAGGAAATCATCTGTCTTTTGGAGGTGTCTCCTCACTGTTCCCGGAGCTAATTTAAACTCTTAACTAGATGACTAATTTGACTAGTATCCCTATTTAGGTGAGGTGATGCCCACTGAAGCCTGTAAAAGCCTTCAATAATATTCTCCTTTTAGGCAAAACCTTCTTTTACTTTTGGAGGACAGGCAAATCCTGAGGATCATCTTCTTGGTGTCGGGGAATCCAGTGATGATGATACTGCTAAAGCAAGATAAAAGTAAAGAAGACTAGCTGTGATTTCCCTTAGAAATTTTATCTCCTCAAACTTTTCCAAGGCTCACAGTAAACATACACTTGCTTGGGAATGGGAGATACTTTGTATCCTCTTCCATTCCTCAGTTAATGGGAGACCAAAATCTAGAGTGGACGTTATTCCTTTTCACACCAGCAAAAATGGTGAAGCAGTCAACCTTGCACTGAAAACTGAGATGAGGTAACATATGAGGTATTCTGTAAATATAAACCCTTTAAAATAAAATGATACAGATGACATAAAAGTATAAAAATTGTTACAGACATGAATAATTCACTAACTATTGCATGGCATAAGTCACCAACTAATGTGTATTACGTGCCATTTAATAGTGGATGTATCTGAAGAAATATGGAAATTGGAATACTTTAATAACTTTCTATATGAAAGATGATGAGACTGCCTAAATGATTAAGAGGAAGATATGTTATAATGAACTAAAGCCACTCGAGTGTAAGGTAATTTTAATTCAAATCTCCATCTGCTTATGTATAATTAAGACTCATTTAACAAGTTAATGCCTAACAGAGAGAACTGATAAGTTTGGTATTAAAGAGCTTAAGAGAAGTAAATTAAACTGTCGAGTTTGAGGAGCTTTCATTTGAATTCCCTGTACCTGAACCAAAATACAATCTTTCAGAGGCATTTCTTCACCCTGACCATACAGCCAGGTGCCAAACTTGGGAAGAAAAAGGAGTTGAGAAAACGGAGTATCCTTTTTATATTTTAATTTTTGATATCATGTCAAGTCAGGAATTTGACAGCATCTTTGCTGACATGAATATTTATACCGTTCAACCTGCTCACCACATAGTGTCTATACACCATTAAGAAGACACTTCTCATGCCATCAAAAATATTTATGCATTGCAGAGATTGCCAGTGGGGTTAAATAACCTATGAAAATAAGAGGGTTGCCTTTGAAGTGCAAAAAAAGTAATATTTTGATCACTGGTAAATTTTATGTGATATTCACCCGCTTAACTTTCTATTTCATTCTTTCTTCAAATATCTTTCCTGCAAGGTCCAGTAGTCAAAACAGTGACTTCAACCTTTTCATCTTTCATCATGCAATTTTAATTTTCTTCTTTTGGCTTCTCATACACTGTCAAGATGAGAGTTTCTTGTATTTGCTTCACACTTAAAATTCTCTGTGCTCTTGATTTTTTGTCACCGGAGCCAGACATCAGCTTTGATTTGCTCCTAGCACTCAGCAGTAAATTAAACAGTTTTGGGAATGTATTGGAAGAACAAATACCAAATCGAGGTGAAGATGTTTCCAAGTGAATTAAGACAAAAAAATTAAAGCTATCAGGTTTGATGACCAGTGCCCAGTCTCAATAAATGACTGACATAAGACATTGTTGCAAAAATTGAAGCTTATGTTTTGTTTCTAAGCCAAAACAGACTTTCCTAATATGCTTTAGCATCAGTTTAAGAGCAGAAAAAGTAGGGATTGACTTGTTTGTTTAAAATATATAAAGGAGTAGAACCAATATCTTACTTCTCAAATTGAATCTTGGGCTATGGAAGTCTTTGAAATTCAACAGAAAGTGAGATGTTCCTTTGTGTTAGACACCCACAGATTAACACAGTTGTTTGTAGCAAGTTATTTGTGTTAATATGTGCTTTGGAAACAAGGAAACATGTTTTAAAAGGTCTTCCTTTCCTCCAAGGCTTAAAAATGTATTCTGTACAGGGATGTTACCAAAGACATTTACGGCACTTCAGCAGAATGAGCTTCAAGATGGAAACCTACAGTTGCAGTCAGACAAGGGTTTCTATTTGTGCTGATAAGCTGATCTGTGAGAAAAAAAAAATTGCTTCTCTGACTGAAATTCCCCCTCCAATATTTATTACCTTTCAAGTTCAGAAAAGTCTTGCTTCTACAAGAGAGGGAAAGGGAGAGGTGGAGAAGGACGGAAGGAAGGAAGGAAGGAAGGAAGGAAGGAAGGAAGGAAGGAAGGAAGGAAGGAAGCTTAAAAATGCAAGATGAGTTTACAGAGCCAGGGAATTCACATTTTAAAGCAAATTTAAAATCCAAATGCAAAAAAGAAAAGCTAGAAGCTCATAGCTATGCCATGAACTAGTCTGGAGTGGGAGGAAGCACACACTTTCTCTGTGAAACATTGCTGATGACCATTCCCTGGTCCCTGAGTATATCCCAGAACACATGGTGGAAACACATTGGAAAGGACCTCTGAGGTCACCAAGTCCAACCATACACACACACACACACACAAACCCCCCTCAAACAAACAAACAAAAAAAACCCCAACCAAACCCCCTCCAAAAACCCCAAAAAACCCACACAAGCCACAGCCTACAATCTCATCCACTAGAGCATGCCCTGAAGTGCCACTTTTACACGTTTCTTAAACACCTCCAGGGATCGTGACTCAACCACCTCTCTGGGCAGGCCATTCCTGTGCCTGACAACTGCTTCAGTAAAGTAATTCTTCCTAATATTCAGTCTAAACCTCCCCTGCTGCAAATTCAGACCATTTCCTCTGGTCCTATCATTATTCACTTGGGAGAAGAGACCAGCACCCACCTCTCTACAACCTCCTTTCAGTAGTCGTAGAGGGCAATGAGGTCTCCCCTCAGCCTCCTCTTCTCCAAACTAAACATGCCCAGTTCCCTCAGCCTCTCCTCATACGGCGTGTTCTCTAGATCCCTTATGAGCTTGGTAGCTCTCCTCTGGACACACTCCAGCTCTTCAATGTCCTTCTTGTAGCGAGGGGCCCAGAACTGAACACAATACTCAAGGTGAGGCCCCACCAGCGTCAAGTACAGAGGAATAATCACTTCCCTGGTCCTGCTGGCCACTCTGTTCCTGATACAGGCCAGGACACTGTTGGCCTTCTTGGCCACCTGGGCACACTGCTGGCTCATGTTAAGCCGGCTGTCCACCAGCACCCCCAGGTCCTTTTCTGCTGGGCACCTTTCCTGCCACTCTTCCCCAAACCTGTAGTGCTGCATGGGGTCATTGTGACTGAAATACAGGTCCCAGCACTTGGCCTTATTGAACCTCATACAATTGGCCTTGGCCCATTGATCCAACCTGTCCAGGTCCCTCTGTAGTGCCTTCGAACCCTCAAGCAGGTAAGTTGGGGGCCATCGGTCAGTTGGGCCAAGACAACCAAGATCCTTCATTGACAGGAGCAGGAAAACCTGCACTTAGCTGAAGGCTCTTGCAGAAAGAGCTGGACCCTTTTCCTAAGAGGACAGGAACCCACTTGCTACCAAGAAGGGCCCAGTGACTATATTTGGGCTGGCTGCCTTGCCATGTGTATCCCAAATCCCCAACTTGTGCCTCATCTCAGAGGTGCCATTCAAAGGCAGTCAGCTGTCCATATAGGAGCTGACATCAGGGCAAGATCAATGACATTTGAAAACCTGGACAAAATCTATACATGATGTAGTTATCTGTAACTGAAAAGTGGAGCAAAGTGCTTAGCCTCACAAATGCAGCAATAGCCATCCAAGAGGAATGCTCATCTTTAAACAAAGAAACGTGCTTCAGAGCAAAGGCATTTAAAGAAAAATAACCTCCCCAAGATCCCTCTGCAATATCCTTTCTCCTCCAGCAGGCATTAGCCAACTGGCCTCTCTCAGAGAGTAACACCAAGAGGTTTATGACAGCTACTCTGTTTTGCTCTAACCAAATGCCAGTTCCCATCACATTAATTTTATCCTGGCTCCTCTAGAGCATTTAATGCTTTGAAAAAGCAGCAGGTCCATAAAATGGATATTAATAGAACACTTAGCTCATACTTGTTTGTGATTAGCAGCTTAAAGGTTAAAACCAAAGTAAAACAAAAGCTGGAGTAATTCCAGGATTGAGTCAGGAAGTATTTTGGCACTGAAGCCATGCCATGCACTGAGGGTGCTGTTCTATAATTTGTACCAAGAAACAGGCACTGGAAATGAACATTAGTTGAATTTAAAAAAAAAAAAAAGAGAGAAAAAGTCAGGCATCATGATATTAATGAATAATTCAATCCCCACAAGTTCAGAAAGCATAATGCTAAAATTGCTGTATCATCTCTTCTGAGATCCTTGCAGTGCTCTTACAGGGCACTGCATCAAGAAAAGATTGGATTTCATCTCTCATTGCTCTCATTCCATTCTGGTAGTGCTATCAGTTTCCTTCTTTTGAAAAACATACTATTCTGATGCAGTAGGTTTAGTTTATTGACGGGTTCATACCAAAAATATAATTTTCTCTTTAAAGATACTTACATTGGAGAGGAAGATCCAGGGATCCCACAGATTTTAACCTTGCTTATGGTGAGCAATGTCCTAAATCAGCTGACAAGACAGTTGTCAAGTGACACAAGATAACTCTTTTTACATGGCCGTATTGCTGGCTTCGTAGTAAAAATTACCTCCCACTGGGTACCAGGGTTGGAGGAAGGACGAGTGGGACATTAACTGCTTCCGCAGCAGTGATGTGGCCATGATAACACATCTGTGCAGCTCCCCTTCCCCACCTTTTGCTCTTTATCTCAGAGTTGCAAGCAACCCTCTTAAACAAGATCTGGTCTTGTTCCACTTGGAAAGCATTTTTATTTTTATATTTCTTCATATGAAAAAAAATAGTTCTCACAATACACAAGTGTTTTTTCTGTAAAGATTCATGACAACATGAAATGTATTTCATTTCTTCTCTTTTAATTTGCCTTGGTGCTAAAATGTTATTTTCCTCATTAAAAATGATGACATTTGGAAAAAAGTACAGGCAGGAACAAACAGCATGTGGGATATCAGCCTTGGATTTCACTGAAGAACTGCCGGGATGAGGGAGCACAATGCTGAGTCCTGCCCTGCAGAGAAACCAGTTGACAGCAGTTAAAACACTCGCCTGCCATTCAACCCTTTAGCATCACCACCTCAGTGGCCTCACAACCCCGCTCTGGGGTCATATGGTTGTTGTCCGTGCTAGTAGAAATGACCAAGGCATTTCATCAGGATGAAACACAACACTTCTCCCGAAGACAGCTTAGGGAAGAAAGGAAATGTCACTTAATAACTATAGCTATGAAGAAATGACAGAAAACCATGGGTTGGTGGCAAACTTCCAGATTAAGGATTGGGCAGGGACATGCTGATTCCAGCAGGTGAAGACGGAGGGAAAAGGTAGCTGGGCTCTGGACGGTGTACACTGAGCTAGAAACCATGCCATAGTGTGCCACCAGCTGTATTGCTGTATCACCTGTCTTCTCCTTGTCTCTTGCTCGACTTTGACAGAACTCCTCAGATTTCCATTTACAGACCATTAATATATCATCTTTATAAAACTGTTTATTTTTTCCTCAAATTCTTCTCCATTACTTAACACACACACACACACACACACACATCCCTCCATCCAGCTGGGTCTTTTCTCCAATTAGACATGGGCTTTCCTAAATTTATTTCTCAGTGATGAAGTAATGATACTACATTTCCTGAAAATTTGGGTTGTTCTCTGAATTTGGATGTCATAATAGTTTGAGAGAAGCTCTGAGTCATGATTTAATAATGCGAAGAAAATAGTAAGTACTACTACTAACAGCAGCCATTATCTGGAGCTGATGGAAGCTCAACTCTGATTAAGACCACTGGAATGCAATGAGGGAAGCAGCCAAAACTCTGTGCCTTGATGTGATGCAGAAGAATGTGTACCTTCTTAGACGACTCAGGTTGGTCCCTGCTTCCATTGAAGGGACAATCTGATAATGGCCCCTTGAAGCAGTACTGTATCATCCCGTGATCCTCTCTGGCCATGGATTCCACACTTTTTCCAATTTAACAGGAAACGGTGGAAGCATTCTTCATTGTGTATGAACAGCCATTGTTTAGTGAGGATTTGTCATGATGTTTCACTGAGTCTGGTGAGGAGAATTTCCTGATTATCAAACTATGAACTGTCAGTGGCATAATTTTCCTAAGCACTCAGGGAATAGTGTTCTTAATGGTATTTACATGCCTGGAGATTCAGAGAACACTGCCAATACCCTCTGCTGCCAAAAGTGGTTAGAAAACAAATGACTGATTTCCAGAACTGGATAATTTGGAAATACCATAATGTGCCTTTCTGCACCTTTAAGCACATCTCTTAAAGCCTCATGCCAAGTGACTTCAGCACCAAATCCTCCTGCCAAGATCACTTCAATCAGTTAGGAACTGCTGTAAGTCATGCTCAGGGACAACAAAAATGGAGCTATGAGACAAAGTCTTCAACCCCACTGACTGCCCAGGACCAGTCATTTCAACTTGCCATAACTCACTGAGCTGCCAGCAGCAGCTCAGGAGATGCTCCAGTGGCAGTCGAGGTGTCTCTACTGCAGTGATAGACAAAGAGAGACAATGTCCTACTCCAACATGCACCCAGGCACCAGGCCCTTGGTCCTGAGACCCAGACAGCTCCCAGTTCTAAAAGACTTGGATGCTTCTCAACAATAAATTTAAATCCTTAACTCATTTAGTTGTGTTTCCTTCTCTATTTTGCTTTAATTAATCCTCTGTGAAAATGTCAGTGACATCTGCTATTAGCTTTTCTTGCATGAGATTTGGCTCAAAGATAGGCATAGGCTCTGTTTACAATTTGTACGTGTAGAACAAATAGCTAGCTCAGCCAGGAAAAGGACCCACAGTAGTTACCTGACAGCATACAACACAGTAATATAACAATGAATCATTCAATCAACTAATAATAGCAGGTAAGAGAAAGCCAGAAAGACTCACTCACTCTTACGTGTTCTGCAAAATGAAAATCTAATTCATAAGAGCCAGTCTATAGAATTGTTCCATGTTCTTGAAATCTCTACATGCTGTAAATATCATGCATAGTGAAATGACTCATCCTTTAAAGGCAAATGCTCAATTTAAATTAAAGAACTCTTGGCATTTGTTTTTTTTTTCTTAAAGATAAGCAATAATTTATTTCTCTTTCATCTTCACAATTATCACATACTGCCCAGCTACATGACCAATGCCACTACATAACACAGGAGAATTGCCCACCTACACTTTACTTGGACAAATACAATCGCAATTTAGAGATTAAATGTACTGTACAATGTGTAGTTGGAAAAATGTCACTCTTATCTATACGATGAGATGTGGCTTATGATTTATAAACAGATGCAATCTAAGATGTAAAACTTTAAAACTTGTTAAGCCAAGGACACAGTATAAAGCGTTTTGGTTTGCTATTGTACTGTTACTAAAGTAGAAAAAAGAAAACTAGAGAAATAATTCCAGATCTTAACTTACAAGATATGTATTAGGTTAAGAAATTAATTGGGTTTTTTTTGTTTTGCTTTTTTCTTTTTTTTTTCTACAAATCAATAGTATGAATATATTGCAGGATAAAGAAAGACTGCCAGATAAAGAAGGTACCGTTATATGAAAAACAAATGAAAAATTACCAGGTAATTTTGCTTACAAAAAAGGTCAAACTATAAACAGTCACAAAATATATAAAAATGCCACATTGAACGAGGCAATCGTACTCTACCTAAACTGGTAGTATACTCTGAAAGAAGTTGTGTTCATACAGTAGTAACTGATAAAAAGGCATTGTGCACTCTTGTGCCATCTGGAGACTTAGCACCATGTGTCATCAGTTCTTGGATTGTCATCCAGTTGTCCAAGATTTTCTTGTTTCTCTTTTTCATCATCTTTTTGTGACTCAGTTCAATAATGTTAATTTCCTTTTTGCCCTCGCTGCCACTCTGTGGACTTTCCTTAAGACACTCCAGCCGGCTCCTCATCATGAACTCCCGTCGTCTCCTCTGCTCCTTAGCTCGCACCAAATGCTGCTTCCGCTCTTCTTTGCTCCAGTAGCGACCCATCTTCATCTCACTCATCGTATCATCATCTGTCGTCATTCCACTGCGCTCCTCTTTAATTTTTAAGGCACGTTCCTTCAGGATTCTGTCTCGAACTGGTCTCTTTGTGATGTACCTCGTCCCATCACTCCTTATTTTCACTTTCCATTCCATCTTGGGCTCTGCACACTTCTGTGAGTCTTTGCACATGCTCACCAGGCTGAGCTGGCTTTGGGCATACTCCACAGCAGACTTCTGCTGGATCAGTTGCATATAACTTTGATAATGCTTTGCATGAGCAGGTATATTCCCGTACCTGTAGGAAGAGCTGTGATAGGGAGACAGGTAGGGAATGTGCTCGCTGCTCTGCTTTTCCTGGTCTGCAAATTTGCCACTTTCTGATGCCAGCACTGCATCCTCAGGAGCACTGTTTTGCTCAGTGGTTTTGGCTGAGGTTGTCTCCCTGTTGCTTTGTCCTGAGGATGACTGATTAGCCACAATTGTGCTCCTCAGGTTTTTCCTGTTGGTTATGCTGATCATCCTCTGGAGAGAGTTATCGGGGGATCTCTCCACAGTCAGCGGAGTGCTCCTACAACTTTCAGCCGTGTTGTACGCGCTGGAGCTGTCCTTGTCGGACTTTTCAGGGTGCTCCATGATGTCATCCAGTTTGCCTCTTTGCACGTCTATGCTGGTGTTGTAATTCCTGAACCCTTCGTCATGTAAAGCCCAAATGTCTCCATACTGATCCCTCACCTTTTGGAGCCGGTGAGCTTGCATAATATTCTGACATTCAAGTTCAATGTTCCTCAGTTCTTCATTAAGTAGCTGCAGCTCATGCTCCACTCCATCTTGCTCTCTTCTGTTGCACTCTATTGTGCTGCTTGAGTAATACAGGTCGTACTCCCCATGGTTTCGAATCTTGCATTTCAGTTCCAGCAGCTGTCGAAACCTTTCACATTCCTCCTCTGGGTTCCCTATGAAATCAGACTCAATGTATTCCCCAGACACAAAGCTTTCATTGCACTGGAGCTCAACACTTCCTAATGTATCTTGGCTGTGGCCCAGCTCCCGTTTGCTCTGCAGGGTTGCACTGTTCTTCTCCTCAGGTGCATTTTCTAGCTCGGAGCTCTCGTCATTACGCAGACTTTCATCTGTAGGTCCCACCCCACTGTCCTTCTCATGATTGTTGGATGATGACGTTGCAGTGTCTGTAGTGCCATCTTCCTCTTCATGTTTCTTTGGCTAAAAAAATGAGCAAACCAAAATTATTATCAAATACTTATCAAATGCAGACCATATTACATGAGAATATTTTCCAGCTCTGTTTTGCTTAAACAGCTGGGATCTGATTCCAGCTGAATTAAAAGAGATCACTAAACAGCAGTCCTACCGCTCATAGCTTTTAAACGTTTCTGAGAGTCATGCTGTGGTGGCCATACTGAGTGAAGTAGATGAATTACAGCATAAGTGACATATCTTCTAAAGTCCGGAAAGAAATATTTCCCTCTCTAGCTAAGACATCTCTTTGCAACGCTTAAAGATAATGATCACCAGATGGTGCACTGTTTTTGATTCTGGATTATGGCCAGAGACTGGTGGAGCGGAAATCTTCTCAAACTTGGGAAGAAGCTTCAGTACTAGCATCCTTTCAAAAAATAGAGCAAGTACAAGCTTAGTGCAATCTAAGAGGCTGCAAAAAGACTACTTCCATCAGTGGAGCTTTTTTTTTTTTTAACCACTGAATTCCCTATTTGCTACATAGAGATGGGCAGGGTTGAAGCCTGTTCCACTACACCCTCCATGGCTCTCTATCACACTTCTTGTTCTCAGTAGTCTTCTTCCAAAAGACTGTTAATTTTGAATTCTAGAATTTTCTCTCTGTTGCATCCCTGGAGACTTTCTTTGTTCCCTAGTTAGAGTTTATGTTCCTTAGAAATAAAAACAGCCTTTTACCATAGAACCAGCATAGAACAACACCGAGTGCTTGCCATGGGCATAATGTCAAGCTTTTAGGCTGTTGTTTTTTAATTCACACTCCACACATTGTACCTCATCTATTTATATTCTCAAAGAATGTGAGATAATACCTCTCTGAAGAGACAGATACTTTTTATTTTCCAAACTGGGTAAGCAAAGAATTCCCCTGTCCACAGCAATCATGCAGAGTGCAATTTATATGGCCTGTTCATCAACTATCTAAGTGTACATAGTGCCAACCAAATGTCATTTCCCTTTTAGGAGGTATAATTGCATAATTATGTATAATGGTAGTAATAATCAAGGGAGAAAAAAGGTACAGTGCACCCACTGAAAGGAAACAAGCTCAAAGAGGCCACTTTTATAATTTTCTTTTTCTCTGCTTCAACAGACAGTAGCACAGGATGAAAATGCATCTCCTATCTTGTCCTTTCTCCTCTCTTCATGTGCACCTCATGATCACACACCCTTCATCTGGTTTCCTTTTTTCAGTTAGGAAAATATAATGGCCTTCTCTCATAAAAAAAAAAAAATAACCCCCACCCCTCAAACACAATGTAATAACGGAATAAAATAAATATTAAAAAAATCCACAAGCCCAGGAGAATTCAGTGTCTGTGACAGACCAGTTAAAAATTTCTGAAAAGATATTTTAGCAATTTGTTGTTAGTCAAGACCTGCAAAGAAAAAATTCTCTTTAAATCATAACGTACATTTTACACTCATCCTCTTGCACATACAATGTGCACAATAAATGTATAATTCTCATACAGCTCTGGCAGCTACAACGGCAGTGTGCCAGTTACTGTCTCTCACTCTCCCCAAATGGGGAGAAACTCTTCCCTTGAATTTAAATGTCATGGGACAGAATGCATTCAGTGTTATTCAACGGGCCATGCTCAATGTTTCTTGATGTTGTAGGGTCACAATTTTCTAGAAACTAGATTTTGAAACTTCAAGGGCCAAAGGCAAATTTTTATGAAAATTATGCAAGACTAAAAAATTCATTGGTCCTTATTTTCCCCATCTGAAATCCTTTGCGATCATTCCACTTAGTCACTTAAAAATTAAGGGTATCCCTTTGTCACAGGAAGAAGCAATATGAAGAGTAATACCAATAACATTCTAAATAATCAACTATTATAGAATTGTTCTAGAATTATTGTTTACCTATTCTTTCTTTCCTCGGCGTATGCATTTCTGTGAAAGTTTATAGAGTATATTGGAATTTTATTTTATTAAGACTTCTGTTATATTTTTCCAACGTGGCTGCAAAACTTTAGTTCCAGTTTTAAGAGTAGCTGGAGAAGTGGTGGGAATATAATGTCTTTCCACATCACCTATTTTTCAAGAATTCTACAATGTCATGATTTACATACAGAAAGCACCCAACATCTAGACAATTCTTTGTGAAAAGCAAAAGTAACCAGAATGAGGAGCACTCCAAATAGTCAAGTGGCCAGGGCATTCAACAATGCTGGAGAATTAAATTTAATCTTGGAGTTTTCTAGTTCACCTCCTCCAGGTGAGTGCCACTACACAAGCTCTTCTGGTCCCTTCTCTGCTTTGGAGCTGCTCTGGCTTGTATTGACCTCCTTGGCTGCTAAACCTCTCAGCAGAGAAGCGACTCCAGCCTGGGTCACCTGCTCTGCACCCTGGCCACTGTGACGTGTAATCCATGTTTCTGACTGCTCTGGAAAATATTTAACTACTGACATGAGGGAGAACAGCTCCACCAGACAGTGGGAGCACTGAGCTGTGCAACAGCCAGTAATTTGGGTGCCTACCCCAAGTGCAGAGCCCCATCCACACTAGCAAATGAGGAAGACCAGGATCTGCTCGCTGACCCTGAGGGTGAGTGATGTAGCACAACTTGCATCCATATGACTAAACTCATCCTACCCCCTAAAGAGGGCTTATCCATATCGTGTTAGCACTGTTATACAGCTTGCAGGAGCTAAGCTCCTTGATGCTTCCTCTGATGTCTCCAGCTTGCTGCCACACCACCAAGGCATGTATTTGGGCACTTCTGAAAAATCCCTTAATGTGTCTATTTGTATAGGTGTTGAAACAGACTTCACAGTTCACACCCACATAATTAATAAGTTAAGAATTAGTGACTGTTGCTTTCTACAACCCCTTCATCAACAATTTAAACTTTGCTCCTTGATTTAGACTGAGTGAATGTAACCCACTGCTATCCACTAGTTACACTACCCATAACAGAGAAGTGACACACATAGAATCATAGAATTGTCTAGGTTGGAAGGGACATACAAAAGATGTAACCAAAGCAGACCACACATCTTTCCAATCTAACAGAAATCAGATGGGTGGACTTGATTTTGCCAAATGCCTCTATAGTACTGGCACCCGAATGTCCGGTGATCATGCCAGGTTTCCCTCCTAGTCAGGAAGAAACAAGTGCCTGTACAATCAGGTTCTTCTCAACTTAAAGCAGACATCCATATGATGATAAACCTGTACCCACTATGTGGCTACTCGCAGCTAGTTCAATTAAGAAAACAGAAAGCAATACAGATATTTGTTGTACTCCATATTTGTGAGATATATTTTTTTTAAAACATCCACTGTAAATGACGTGTGGTAGCCCCTGGCATTTCTGTCCTGGACTTGTCATGCTTGACAGAGCTCTTAAACTTCTGCAGACTGAGGAGTCTTTTACAATATAAGATGATTTTAATTTTATTTTGAAAGGTAGTAAACCTAATTCCAGGTTAAGTCCCTTCAGAAAAACAAGAGCTAGTCTCCAATTGCCAGTGCTGTGCTTTTGTCAGTGTTACCTATTATCTATTCCAAACAAAGTGTTTGTTTTCAAACGTATGTTGTCAATCTCTTTTACAATTACTTCTGTTTGAAATACCAAAGGGCTCCTTAGGCCTCATCTTTGCAGTGTGAACTCAGATAATGAGAAGGCAAACCTGGCAGTGCGTACAATCAAGCAATAAATGAACCTCAAAAGATTCTGCATTTCAGCTCCAGCAAGCATTCATGCCTATAAAATGGCTAATCTTGCAGGAATTCTGGCACTGTTCTATTCTCGGTTTACAATTTATGATGTACATTGGGACTCAAAACCCAGGCTGCTACTAAAGTTTGAAGGCAGTGAGATTCAGTTGAAGGTTTTAATAAATGTAGCAGCTGGGCTCTCCGTTCAGTCTCTGACAGTGAGAGGGAGACTGACCACAGTGAGAGGAATCTCCAGTGGCAGGCTAACCACGAGGTACTCCAGCCACGAGGGAAGACTGGGATTGATTTCAGCAGTGCACTAGAAGGGAAAATGCTCTTCTGCAAACAATGCTGTTCTTTTAAAACAGGCCTCTCTCAAAAAAGAATTTCGCCCTAGATATTTTCACTCCATTTCAGCTTTGAATGAACTAGAATGATTTTTTTTAAATTCCAATTCTTTCTCTTCTTAATAGGTTTTGATACATTCCACGACACTGATAAGAATTTCTGCATGGCAAATGTACGGTATTCTTCTGAAAGTTATCTCTGCTGCACAATAAACTGCTATGTTGTAAAAGGGAAGGAATACAATGAGTTATAAAAAATGGAGAATTACATCTTTCCTCAAGGTTTATTGGACTATTCTATACAGAAAAGACACAATTCTTGATTGAATTCTACAGAGTGGCTCAAAAAGATACAGAAAAGACACAACTATCTACTTAATTCTTCTGTTACAAACTGTACCAAATTTTTCTGTGACAGCTCACACTAAATCTTAAAATGGCATTTTGTAAAACAGACTCATATTTGGAAGGATATTCTGCTACAGCATGTATTCAGTCCTGCAGCTCACAAGGTTCATGATGACAGATGATCGTGAAGCCAGGAGACTATGTTTTGCTTCACAAAAATCAAGGCTGGTGTTAAAGCAAAATCTCCATGGCCAACTGGTGAGCTTGAAGATACTGAGCTTGGCCACTGGCAGCTGCAAAAAAAAGCAGTTTCATTGCTCCAATGGATTATGTGATCCACCTCAGGAAACTGCCATGTTTCCCAGCCTAACAAGGAGTAAAGAACCAGTTTTCTGACTTGCCGAGTCACTGCATTGAGTCTAGAGAGACAGCAGCTGTCACAAATTACTGACCCCCATTACATGCCAAGCTGCATTTGGTTGATTCGATTACTCATCAGAAGGGCAAAAAAATGCCTGGCTTTCCTACAATTACTTCAAGCAACCCAATATCAGACACCAACAGAGTACAAGTAACCGTAATTTTTTGAAGTGTAGCTCTCTTCTACAGTAATACAAAATCTCAACAGGAAAAAAAAACCCTGTCCTTAGTGTAAGATCACAATGGGGAATAAGCAAATCACTTCATGGAACACCATTGTTCAGTAATTAACATTATCTGCGACTCAAATTCATCAAAAAAGCCAAAGCTTGACAAGAACTTGGGGGTAGAAGGTCACAACTGTGAAGTGATTTCAGAGGCCCCAACATGCGGTGTGAGCAGCTAGTAGGGGTTTATAGATAGACCTGCTCAAGAATTTCCTCCAAAAGTGGGGGTTTGTGTGAAAATGTCACTATATAAAGGAAATTGCTTTGTGAAGAACAAGTGTTCTGTCTGACAGGAAATCTTTTGCTCGCTGAGATAAAATTTGTGGTTTAAAAAACCTGACCAAGATGCCAAATATCATTTCAAAGTAGCTAGTAGTGCAGTGCTTAGCACATTTAACCTGGGAAACTGAGGCTTGGCTCACTGCCTGGAATAGAAGGTCATAACTAAAGGACCACTATAAATCCTGTTGCAAGGCTCCCTCACCCTCTGACCCTGGAATTATTCCACTTTGTGTAAACAATTCAATGCTTGTAAGATCAAGGATTTGTAATCTGATTTATCATATTCCAGATAATTGACTTAATTATTCTGTCAGTGTCTCTGTCCCAATGAATATTTAATTTACAGTGAATAGCTTTAATAGGAGCTATCACCTAGTCAATAGCTCAGTATCAAGGGTGGAGGGGACAGAAGGTGAGGGGGAAACAGGCTAGATGCATGTTCAGACTCCAGTGTGGACCAGGCAGTAAGGTATTTGAAGCCAGGTCTACCCTTAACTCCCAGGTTTCTCAAACAAGGAAGGCTCTCACAGTCTGTTTCCCTGTCTTCACTTCAAAGAAAAATGCCTCAGGCTCTGTTTTCAAGCTATTCAGAATGGGAGAAAACTTGTAAGTCACAAATTTTTCCGAGTGGAAAAACAGCTTCTCCCCAGCTTCACATACACAAAAGCCAGCAGATGAACTTGGATTTTATTTCCTTGGCTCCACACAGGTGTGCATACTGACAGATCATCTGATTCAGGTGTGGATAATGTCACTGATGCCTTCCACAATGAAGTACAACCGAGAAGACCTATCCCTTGATGAAACTGTATGGCTGGGGGTGCACATGCATCTTTGCCATAGTCACACTGCTTACAGCACATATGGGCAGGTAAAAGTCAGGATAGCAGCAAGCTGAGACTACACTAACAATATGCTTATTTGTCTCCATTAACAAAACAAATGCCGAGCTGTGCGCTGTCGGTATAAGAAAAATACACTTGTATTACCAAAACACCTGTTGTTTATTTTAAACACCTTTTCCATCTTGTTTTGCAAGCTCTCTGGTGCAAGGGCTGGCTCATACCTCACATATATACAACAGGAGGGACATCTATCTCAACTTGTAGCTCTAGGTGCTACACTGATACAATTAATTAAAAAAAATTATTCACATCAAATATAACAACATAAACCACAAACATTTCAGAATTAAAGAAGGAAAGCAATATTACTCAGATTTCAGAGAAAATGAGAAATTTGCACTTATCACAGCCTCCTAAATTGTTTGCTAACTTGTGATACTGGGCCTAAGCATCTATTGTTCTTCTTTTCCTTACCTACATCGTGGCAGAGTTCACAGCATTTTAGAGAGAGAATTCTATCAAAGCCTTTGACTCCATTTTACAGCATGCCATTTCATTCTCTATTAATAAAAAAGTATGCCGAGTAAAATTTCAAATGCTACGTTTAGTAGCAGTCCTACCTGCTCCACCTCGTTGGCTGTGTACTGCATCGCTTCATTATGCTGCTCTTCCAACATTTCCAGGTTTAACTCCTCTAAGAATTCATTCCTTTCATCATCCAGCCACCCTTCTTCCAGCTGCAAAGAATACATTAGTACATTATATTATGTTAGCAAGGACACATGCTAAAACAGGGTAAACCAAAATGGCAATGCTTGACTAGTTCTTTTTATCCTAATGATTCTCTTCGGAAAGGCAGGCGATAGGAGTTCACGTCTCAAAAAGAGGAGAAGAAAAAGAAGGATAAAAAAACCTGGGACTCTTATGCCTTTTATCCTTTCTTAAAACAGTATGACTGATTTTCTCTCATAATGAAGGAGACTGCACAGCACAGACATTATTTCCTTTCAAAAGGTATGAAAGGCGCAGCGCATAATCCTGAAGCTGTCATGTTCATTACTGCCGAGAGCCCCCGCGCTGAAAGAGCGGCAATGTTACTAATAGGGCCAGGAGGCAACCGGGCTCTTTCCTCTAACAGCCTCCGTCCCAGTACTGTGCCCTGCTGCTGCCACCTCAATAGAAACCTTATGTTGCTATTCTGTCACCATTTTCCCATTGATCTTCCAGGTAAACAAACAAACAGAAGAGGGTGACAGAAAGATGCAGCGCTTTGAAGGGAGGTTATTTTTGTTGTCGCGGTGTGCCTGGAAGCAAGGCTTAGCTGTTTGTTTGGGTTTTTTTTTCCCCAAGTGTAAAATAATACTTTGACATTTGGTGAAGACAGTGTTGCAAAAGGACAGGAGGAGATGCTATGTTTTCTGTCAAGCGAGTATATTCTCTTCCCACACCCACTGTCACCCTTTACATCTTTCTAAACTGATAAAATAGGCACCTCTGGCCTAGAACACTATTCTTCCCATTTTGCTAACTGTGCACATGCGTGCAACAAGGCACACATCCATTTTTATCTTCAGTCCCTTGCCAGATGGCACATGGCATCAAACCCCAAAATGTTGGTCAGTGACACTTTTAGCTATAAGGATGAGATATAAGGAAGAAACCAGAGGAAGAAGGTGACAAAAAGATGCTAAAAGTCTCAGCACTAGACAATTACCCCCTATTCATGTCCCAAGACAGCAAGAGTAATACAACACAGGCCAAGATCTACCTGAGGCAGAAGCACCACTGCCTCAAAGCTCTGGCCACAGATCCCAGTCGGAAAATTTACACCAAACTACCAAACAGTAGTTCAAAGCTACATACACAAGGAATGATTGATGCTGTGTGGTACTTCTGGGTGCATACTGGCAGAAAAGCATTGTTTCCTTCACAAACTCTAATGCATTTTTGCTCATGACAATGAACACTTTTCTCTTAAAAATCACGTAAACATTTCACTATTACCCTTAGCAAAGCCAACCACTAACAGTTTGGGATGAGAAGGAAGCTTTTTACTTGAGGACAGGTAAATTCTATGTTTGTCCTTAATAGGACTTTTGAAACCATTCTCTGAAACACTTGGTACTGGCCACTAGTTTTGTTTACTCGTCTTGTTTGCTTCTGTTTCTCCAAGGAAAACATCAACAGAGCCACCTTCTACTATAAAGGACACAGTTGAATTTCTCTCATTTGAGGAATTTGAAGAGACTAACAAATCTGTAGGACAAAAGAAGAATCCTATTTGGGCAAATTTGCTGGTTTGATTGCAGCAAACCCAGTATTGACCTAATGGGAATGCTTGTGTTATGTTACAGTTTTTAGAATAAGATAATGTATGGCTTTGTATACATATGCACTACATACACAGGTATGTGTGCACACAAACACACGTGAATGCACATGCCTGTGCCATTTGTTTAGCTATTAAACAGGTTGTGCTCTCCTCTGGTGCTCTGTTTCGAAACTTAACTATTCATCGGTATTGACTGCGCAAATAAATGGTCAGAGAAGGTTTTCTTCCCTGTTCCTGAATGAAATGGGCTCAGCAGTCACCCTTCAAGACTGCAGTAATGCTATTATCATTTTCTATACAGAGATAAAAGCCTGCTTAATCCTGCTGCCTTTTACCAGAGTCAAAGCAACACAAATAGCAGAAAGCAGTTTGTGGACAGCCTAATTTCTGACATACTATCCCTTTTCTTCAGTTTTGTATGAAAATGTTCTTAAAACACATAAACAAACAAAGAAAAAAGAAACAACACACTCCCCTCCCCCAACACCAAAGCCCCAAACCTAAATCAAACCACACATTTATAATTTGAAAGGTGCATCTATAAGGGAAGCTATATTGGTACAGCTAAGTAATTCTTTATCTCATATTGATTTAACTTTTTCATGTTGACCAGTCTAAAGAAATGCAGAGAACGAACTTTCACTGGGTATGCGTAAGTGGGTGGGTTTCTGTTCCCTATTGAAAAACAAACTCTTAGTGAATAATACTAAGAATAATATTGAAACAACTCTTCCAAAACATCTGCAACTTCCAGTGAGGGATAGAATTTTGCAGTATAAACTGGTGCATGGCATATTTTGCTGTACTATGTCACCAGTTTTATGGGAATTGTTTAGATTCCTGGAAAACATAGAGGAAATGAATGTTGAAATTGTGAATCTTTTATAACTACCGTACTCAAGTAGAGATTCCAAGTGGCACTGAATTACACCTATTCAATTTAATTTATACAGCGTATGAAGCTAGAAAAGATGCAGAATATTAGATCAATAGCGTGAGAGACAAATGGCAACATAACCAACTCTGAATTGTTGGCAGATGGAGAGAATAGTGACAATATAATGTCTTCTTGCTTTGCAATGGCCAATAAACAGAATATAAAGGGAACTACAAACACTACTCTTTTTCCACTCCACCTTTCCTTTGGTCTGACGATCAACCTAACATCTGCCCCCTGCAATGATATAAGAAATCCTTGGCACGGCAAGTTTCTTGTCATTGGCATAATTTTGCTTTTAAAACTGTGTTTTTTAAAAACAAATTTTATTTTTAAAACTCTTTCTAAAAGCTTATCAAAATACACCTCCCAAGGTACAGTTTGCAATGTACCAGCAGGTTTTTGTGACTGGGGTGCTCTGAAATCAATTAGATCCAGGTTTACCAAAAGGTACCAAATGGTTCCAAGCTCTGTCTAAGTTCGTATAAATGACTGAGGTAAGCGTGGGAAATTCATCCCCAGAACAAATAAGAATCATCTGACAAGTAATACATAGTTTTCAAGTTCTACTTCATATTGTACTAATATCAGTACCGTCAGCTTTATTTGTTTACCTGCTTACTCTCTCTGCTGGAAAGGAATTGTTTAGTTTGGGGAAAACAACCCCTAGTAACATCACATTATTTTCTTTATTGGCCAAACAGGGGCAAAGCTCTGCAATTACCCGTTTCCTCCTTTTGTCAGGAACTTTGGCATTCCTATTTCTCAGCAGCTCATTAGTTACAGTGACAGTGACTGTATGGTACAACCCAGGTTCTGGCTCAGTGCATCTATTTAGTTACCTGCATCTCCGGTCTTGCGACCAGCAACACAATTTTCTTGCATTCTTCACTGGAGAGCAATGCCACTGCCTCTTCCCGATTCTGGACATCTTGGCCATTTATCTAGAAAACAAATGAATGTGGCACATTAGTTTCTATTTCCACAAAGCAACACACAATAAAGGGCAGATATCAGCTCATTTGTGCTGAATGTATGGACAATGAAACTCACGCAATGGGCTCATCTTCAGCCCCTCAGTGGTAAGTGCCTTCACTCAATTACACGCTTACTGTAAGAGCTGTATCGATCGTTGAAGGATGGCGGACATCAGAGGAAGCAGTTATGTTCATAAATGTCCAACCTGCGCCCTGGTAACATACATCTAGCAACACAATTAACCGGCCCCTGACAGGTGACGTTCATCTTTCTCCGTTCAGAGTAATGGAAGTGTCACTCGGAGATAATAGTGCTGGTGGAAGCAAGACTGGTAATGCTACAGCTGAAATCAGTCACACTGTATGCTGGTAGAGAGCCAATTAGAGAGCTACAGTATTATCTCTCACCAGGCAATACTTACAGGCCACCGCTTATTGCTGCTCCATTTAATCATTTCATATTTGTGTGGAAAGCTTAGTACCCAGAACCACACAAAACATATGTATCCCCCTTACAAAGGGATGATCAAAGTAAAAGTGGTTCTCCAATGAGAATGTGCTTTTCTCGCTACCTTTCTCTTATGCTGTCATCTCATTAAAACAGCCACGTCCATGACTACACGCTAACAAACACATTTTGCATTGTCCAAACCCCTTTATTGAGCAAATCAAATAGAAAACTCAATTTTCCGATCGTATTTGGTTTTGTCCAATTCACAGCACAAGAGGTGGATTATTTTCATTGTAGCAGCAAAAAAAAAATAATAATACTTGGTCTATGTAAAAACAGGTGAAAACAACCCTGGAAGACAGAAGGATCTGAATATCGGGGGGAAATAAAATCTCATAAGGGTTTGATTTCAAACTACCAGAAATTTCCTAAATGAAAGTAAAACAAAAGTTATGTTTCTGCACATACGTCTGGCTTGAAAGCCTTGGCTAAAATAGACAGCTTTAATTCAGACTAAAGAAAATCCCAGTGTACCCTGATCACCTAACTGGCAATGAGTAAAATGCTGGAAACCCTTCAAAGCTTACATGAAGCTTTAGTCTTTTTGGATAGCTGTGGTCTGAGGGAGACCAGATCACCACGTGGCAACGCAGACCTACCCCAACCTGAAAAGCAGAGAAGCAGCCACAGAGGTTCAGAACCAGATCTCCAGTTTGAGAAAAACACCCCCAGCTGCAGCAGCTGCTTCTGTGATTCCTTTTGGCCGAGCAAATGCCCCCGCACAGCCTGGAGGTGCCCACCCCACACTGACTGCACCATCATGGGGGACAACAGGACTTCAGCTTGCCCCATGGCACCTCACTCACATGGACAACACTTGTCTACAGATAAAAATAGCAGAAGTTTAGGCAAGTCTCACTAGGACTGCCCTTATAAAACCTTTTCCTTGACTTTGTAACATTTAACCTAAAATACTCAGGCTGTTCTGAGATGCTTATGGAGACTGTGAAGGTGACAGGAGAGGCATGAGGCTTTTGAGAATGAGAAGGAGACAGTTTCAGCTTCAAAAACATGAGGAAATCTGCTGTAATTTTGTGACAAATACATAAACAGAGCATCCCTCCCAGCCTTAACCAATGCCATCCACCACCCACAGAAAATGCCCCCATGCTCAAGGATCCAGCTCTCCAGCTCACTGTAATCCCACTGTAATGGCACTGTCACCTTCTATTTCTCTGAGTTATCTCATCAATAAGAGTAGATAGAGGGTCAATGTGTTTTCAGATATTAAAGTAAACCCCACATAACTCTCTGGGTGTTAACTTTAATGATCAAACTCATAGCTATATATCAGCACTGACATTAAAGTAATGCTCTGGTCTACAAAAGGATGGCAGAATTACCTATGCTTTTCTCACCCCTGGAGTCTTTACTCACAATTGAAATGAATTTCATTAGAAACTGGAGAATGTTTGCCCAAACTGCTGTTGGCTCTCCACTTCACCCAGAAATTTTAGAAAGTAGGAAAAGAGCAGAGCATGAATCTACCATCTATTTCCTTATTTTAAAAGGCACAGAATAGAAATGAAAGTCGTTTCAAGTTGGTCAAGGATTTCTCCCCCCCCTCCCCCTTCCTGATTTTTGAAAGTTAAAAATAGCATTATATTCTGTTTGCTTTCTTCAGTGGCTATTTTGTAGAAAGATGTAGAAGACCGTGAACTGACTTTTCCACCCCTAGCTGTAGATGTGGTCCCATCACCCCAAGTCTCACCAAGGAGCTCACTGTCCTCACACCATGGCATCTGTATCTTCTGAGGGGAAGATACCATCCATCCTGTGAACATTTTCAAGTTTCCAACCACACAGAGAATAAACCAGCAGCCCTCGTGTGAACCCTGACATTAAAATGTAACTTATTATTTCCGCTCCAAAAAATGGGCCACTTTGGTAAGCCAGCCTGGTGACTCTGTTGTGTTAGCTAGACTCCCGAAGCTGATAACCAAGGTAAAAGGTACAGCGACAGATTTCAGCAACAACATTTCCTGCAGAAATTAAAGGACTGGAGAGAAGGAACGGGCTGATCTTGTGACAGTCAGAAAGCTCACTTGCCTAAATTAATGAAGGGTGATTACAGACCTAGTTACAGAAAAGTGACTCATCATCACCAGGAGCTACTTCTTGGACTTCAGTGAAAAAAGGTCAACATACAAGGTAAATTGACTGGGATCCAGAACTGAAATCCTACAGTACAGCAAAAACTTTCCAGTCTACTGATTTTTGGTAGCCGTTTCGTGATTTTGTCACTAATCTAAAACCTGTACTGTTTCCTGCCAGGTGAAAAAGGAAACTCACTACCATTCTAGCTGCTTCCCTTTCTATACAGGTACACTGCCCTCCTTCAGAGACAGCAGCCGGCCATCTTTGCCCCCAAGGGTTACGCTGTATCACACAAACCTATCTTAAATGAGTGGATCAATAGAAACAAATGTGACAAAAAAGCCAAGATGGTGGATTAGAAAAGAACTTAGAAAAGCGATGTTTTATTGGTGGAGGAAATAAGATATTAATAAAAGCCTAGCGAATCTGCCCCTCAAGTACATTCAAGATCATCCTTCACTAACATCACATCATTTGTATGAAAACTCTTACCATCTATGCCTAGCACAAGTGAGTTTTACCCAAATTTATGTGATGGCTGAATGATCAGCAAGTCTCTGACACCCATATTTATGTCTGCAGGATCCCTGTTTAGAAAATGACACTGAAATGAACATAGGGGAAATGAGATTTGCTAATAAATATGGCAAAAAAAGACATGGGACATGAGCCAGAACGAGTTTGTCATTCTCATTTTTCAGTACACACACTCTAGCTCCCAGCTATTGTGTTAAAAAACAGACAGACATGGATTTTCTCATCGATCAGTGTAACAAAGAGAACTACCTTCCCTCATTAATAGTCCACAGAGAAGACAGCACTGCACATTTGTGTGAAGAAGGAGTTTAAGGAAGAGTCTATTGTCACATACTTGTAAAATGCGATCTCCTTCCCGGATCCGGCCATCTCTGGCAGCAATGCTGTTTGGATCAACCTGCACAGGACAATATCCAGTAAGTGAACATGAAAAAATATTTAGTGGAAACAGTAACAGCTGCACAATTTGAAAAAATAGTATTTTTACTCTGTACAGAGGGAATCTGAAGTTTCCTTTACAGTCACATGACCTCAACAGTTACTTAAATAATCATAGAAGATTGTTTCAGATAAAAAGCCTAAAGACATAAAGTGTTGGGAGCATATGATTTTCAGATTAATACTTCCCTATGCCACCATTAGGCATTAACCTTTAGCTGTCAGAGCACTAAGAGTTAACAACAGAGTCCCTCTTCTCTGGAAGTTCAGTATGGACTAAAGTGCTTCTGCAGCAGTTGATACCTCTATATGAATGGGCCAGTCTTTGGGAAAAGAACAGGTTTATTTTTCTTTCATGGAAAAGTACTATTAAATTATTACCTCAGTTATTAATCTGTTATTTCACAGATGACAAGGAAACAGGAAAAAACCTCAAAGTATCTATATTGTATAGATCACTCAGGTACTGCATATTGTTCCTCATCCGAGTCAGTTAATGGTAAGTTAGTTAAACCTAAGTAGATGTTCAGAGCTCCATTAACAGTTTATCAAAACCACTATAGCTCATCCCTGAGCAATGACCTACTGGCCACAGCAGGGCAATTTGATCTATCACCTTTCACTTGATGGTTATCTTAAATGAATTATTTTGTTTCATCATGCCATAATCTATTTTTCAAACCAAACATCTGAGTTGAGCACTTGGTTTGCATCTTCTACAGCTGTTATATATTATTTTCTTCTTGTGCATCGTCATAGAAAAAAAAAAATTAATCTGAAGTGCTTAATCAAGTACGAAAGACAATATAATTACATCCACTTTAAAAGGTCTGAGAAATTTCAGGTAGGAAAAACAGCACATTTCAGATATAATCCTGAAGTGTATTAAGAATTTCTTGCACTTTTTTTCTCCTTATAGGGTCAAACAGACTTTAACAGCAGCACTTATACAACTGGTGGAAGACTTATTCTTGTGTAGTTTTATATTAATTTCTTATTCTTTTTCCAAGGTTGTGCTTTTCAGTTTCTTGGATGTTGCTGCTTGCCTGCAAAAGTGCAATCTTGCCTTCATCCCCATTCACTGAGACATAGAAGAATTCTATGTACTGATCCTCTCTTTCCATGAGCTTCACTCAGAATTTAGAATGACAGAAGCAGAGTCATAGAACATCTCTAGTTGGAAAGGACTCATAAGGATCATCGAGTCCAACTCTCTATTCCTTGCAGGGCTACCTAAAATTGAACGATACGGCTAGGAGCATCATGCCAGGCTTGGTGCTGTGACCACTTTTCTGGGGAGCCTGTTCTAGTGACCGATCACCCACTCACTGAAGAACTTTTTCCTAATGTCCAAATTTGCTTGTACATGTCACAAAAGTGACAAATTTGGAACACAGTTCAAGCAGGATATTGAGTGAGCTTGGACTCACCAGTGACCTTGGCCTCACAAGATTTTTGCTTTATCTAGAGAAACAACCCTCTTTGAATGGCTGGAGATTCAAATGCAGCTTGTGTGCCTGAAAGTCTTGTGGACTGACCCTGTGAAACGCTAACACCCTGCAATATGTGCTCGATGGCACATTTTTCCAGTGAAGCCAATGAAAACNTTCTGGGGAGCCTGTTCTAGTGACCGATCACCCACTCACTGAAGAACTTTTTCCTAATGTCCAATTTGCTTGTACATGTCACAAAAGTGACAAATTTGGAACACAGTTCAAGCAGGATATTAATGAGTGAGCTTGGACTCACCAGTGACCTTGGCCTCACAAGATTTTTGCTTTATCTAGAGAAACAACCCTCTTTGAATGGCTGGAGATTCAAATGCAGCTTGTGTGCCTGAAAGTCTTGTGGACTGACCCTGTGAAACGCTAACACCCTGCAATATGTGCTCGATGGCACATTTTTCCAGTGAAGCCAATGAAAACCTGAGGGTTTTCATTGGCTTCACTGGAAAACCACCTCAGTATCCAGAATTCCACTTTTTGTCTGGCAAAAAAATAATTATTGGTCTTTACAATATATTCATCTCCCAAGCTACTCTCTGCACCCACCTGTGGTATTTCTTCATGTACCACAACTGTAACAAAAAAACAAATAATAAAATAAAGATTATCATGAATACCAAAGCTGTGGCGAGGGGAGAACACAAGCAGAGTGTGGAGCAGGTGCTTTTCTCCTTCAAAACTCTGCTTGATTTCCATCGTAAGGGCAGATTTATTTCAAAATTCAGACCATGCTCAGACTGCTTTGTACTTCCCTAACTATGATGTTGTAGTTAAAAGCGTTCACATTAAAGAAGCTCGCTAGTAATAATTACACTACTTGCACAACATAATTTAAACTGATAATCAAAATTAATTGAAAGTGACACGTGCTGGCTGACAGCCGACACTTCTGCACTCTGGTCTCAGAGCACTTGCTCTTACATTCCCTAGCACATTCAGTCCTCCAACACGAGCATCTCCTGCGCTCCTCCCTACTGCCATGTCCTTACCTCACTGACATAGATCCCCGTGTCCTCCTCATCATCAGTTCTGTAACAGACAGTCAGCCCCAGCTTCTCCTGGCTGCTAACGCGGCACAGCTCCACCTCCTACAAGAAAATGAACAGGTTCACTTGGTGGCTTGTGCCAAGGGTAGAAAAAATTGTGTGTAGCACAAAGAGCACCAAGCCACAGACATACTCATACTGTAGGACATCCTGACACTCATACTGCATGACCTACTCTTAATGCCCAGTCTCAAAACACAGTATTTTGTGTGCACCTTTAAGGGGGAAAATATTCTATGAAGACGGAAATCCCAACATACTGCAGGTTGAAGCTATACAGAAACAGTTGAGTAGGATGTGCCGAACTTTTGAGAAATACAGCTGTGCATCGATCCTGCAATTTTTTTGCTTTTGGGTAATAGAAGCTGACTTACAGTATATTACATAGTCATTTTAGTCCCATCACACCAACTATTGATTTATAGGACATAAGACAGACTGGATACCCATCAATCAATCCATCACACAAGTGCCACTCCCTTCTAACAGCTATCCAAGCCATAAAGCAAAAACACAGCCTTCCATTAATAGCACAATTCATTCCCTGGCCAGTTTAGTGCCATAGCTTCATTGCAGAAGCTGCTAGATAACAGAAGTATGCTTCAAGGAATCTCCTGTAGAGCTGAACAGCCGTGCCATCCTCCTCAATTGTTAGATGATTCAGAAAACATATTTTTAGTGCCAGATGTCCCAGCAGTGGCATCTCATGAAAAGTGCAAGTTTTAGGGCAGATGGCACAGTGATAACTACTACATACACCCATCTGAGTTCAGCATCTTCAGGGCTTCACGAGGGAATCATTCACAAAAATGCAAAGCTGCATTTGGTTTGAACACTGAAACAAATAATTGTAATAAAGCACAATGCATCCAATAACTCAGGGTATTAGCCTGGGTGAATATGGGAAACGTTATTTGATATATGTATTTAAAGGCAATCTGCAGATGCCATTTGGAACTTAACAGCTTCTGCTCCTCGTGGCTGTGCAAAAAAAGAAGAGAGAGACAAACCCGTGCTTCAGTTCTCAGTCTGTGATACAGAGCTTGTTCCTCCCATTCCCAGAGATCTCATGCAGATTAATCCACAAAAAGGCACAGAGCGCACAGCAGTGAGGACTCACTACTGAGTCCGATCAAGTTGTGGGGACCAGGTGTCAAAATACCTCAAACTTACAGAAGAAGCCACGGTTGACACCCATGGATCAGCAGATGAACCCAATGCTGTTTTTGATTTCAGCTGAAAATCTTTCATGAAGTGCACTGCTATGGCTTGCTCCCCTGCTCCCTCACCAAAGTAGACATCTACACGGGTTCAGTTCCTGCATGAACCCTACAAACTTCTCCCTGGACTTTGGACTTTAATGAAAAATAAGAAAATGTAGGAAAATACTGTGACATCTGTATTATCCTTTAGTTTTTCTTAAATATGGCAGTATTTTTAAATAGGATGGTAAGAAGTGGAATTAGTCACCAGTACATGTTATACATAGGGCTTGAAAGAAGAAACACAGGACCATGTTTTATTAAGGAAGAGAATTGCAGTGACCTGATTTTGGCATTGGGAGTGACAATATGTACTGAAGGGAGGCCTATTCAAAACCCATAATAATTGATGCCTCCAGAGGGAAAGAACACTTGACTAGAACTGTAATATTAGGGAGAAATTACAGTAACAAAACGGCTTCAATTACAGCAACAAGGTACACTTTTAAGGAATAAAGGAGCTTGCAGTCCCTTGGAGGCCTATAAGGAAGCCTAAATACACCATAAAGGACTGAGACTGGGACCTTTAAATCAAGGCAAATGAGGAGCTGTGCACAAGCTGAAATCCATTGACTTTCATTGTCCTGCCAGCACAACCTCCCATCTCCCTGCACTGAGGCTGGACCAGGACCCCAAGGACTCTTCTGAACATAATTTTTTTGGTCAGAAATGACCTTGAAGTTTTTGTGGATGATTTGTCTCAAAATGTTTGTTATGACAAAGCTGTGGGAATGTTTCAGGCTGAAACAAACTGAATCCTTCCAGTGTGCTCTGGCTCATTGAGCAGAACAATTTAACCATTTAGGGCATGAAAGAAAAAAGGAAAATGAAGATGGCCCCACAGGCTCCCTCCTGGGAGTCCAAGAGGATTGCTAAAGCCATCTCTTGGAAACAGCTGGTGACAAGTAACAGTGACAGTCCACTGACTGGGATGTACCAGCCCTGGCTGCGCTCAGTGCTTGAATTGCCACAGCTTTTGTTTCCCCACCCAGTAACAAAGCTTAGAGCAGAGATGTGTACTTGGTAGTCTTGGGACTACTACCCCGTTCCTAAATGACTGTGGGGGGCTGTGGCCACTTAGGATCTGTAGATACCTACAACCGAGGTACAGGTACTTAGTGTTAAAGGCTCAGTAAACATTTCATGTGTTTCAGTCTAAACTCAAGTGCATACTCAAGTAATATCTCATTTGCTGTGAGGCAGAAGTTGGATGAAATCTCTTGCTTTGCATGGAAGCCATTCCAGATAACTGCCTTCTTCCCACTGCACATCTGCACTGTTAACCTCATGACATATTTTTTACAGCAAACATGACACGTGCTGGTCGCATGCGAACAAATCACGGTTGACAAAAGATCTCTGGAAAACTTAAAAACACTTTGCATAAAATATTAAATCATCTCTCAGGGGAAAGCCCACAAGTCCAACAGTTAGCTGTATATAACAAGCAGATCTGAAACACCTTCAACAGAAGAGCAGCAACTGAGACACCCACCAGAGAACCTGGACCATCACGGTCAGAAGCATTTGACATAATTGCATTTTGTGACAGAGGATTTTGAGTGGGTTTTTTCCCAACTGGTCTTTAACAGAAGAAACAATAATTTTGGCAGCAGTAATGAATTTGTAAGGATGTAATTTCCTTCTTTGAATTCGCTTTGGATACATTCAAACACACACACACACACATATAGTTGTTTTCTCTTTGGGTTTTGTGTGTGTGCATGTAGGGACTAAACTGACAGTATTAGAAATTCAGCATTTTAAAAATCTGTGAGAAACAATATTTGGGGATACATGAAATGTGCTGACAGACAGATGGTGGAAGGAGAGGGACTGAGAAGAGAGCTTGGGAGAGGACAGCCTCCGCCTCTTCTGGGCACTCTGGGGGCAGCTACCTCTCAACACAAAGAGTACTCTGCTGCCAAGTGACAGAAATCAATGCCAAATTGCTAAATCTTTGACTTGCTGCTGCTTTTCTCTGTGTGGGCAGAACAATAATTCAGTGTGTTGCTACAGTGTAGACAATACTTTAAGTTGTTTCATCATAAAATATTTGGTTAAAAGATAGACATGGAAATTAGAATAAGGATTATCCTGTCTTGAAAGACTGGGATGCGAATTTCCAAGGTAGCTCATTTCTTCAGGCACAGAAAAGACAGCAAAGAGGTGGAGGTCATGATCTTGAAGGACTGAAAACTGGTTATATTGGTCATCCTCTAAAGTGATGAAGTAGTAGCTGTAGCCTCTGGCTCCCAGTTAAAGGCCGTCATTCGCTTCCATGATGGAAAACGAGTTTACAGGCTGTCAGCCTCAGGAGATGTAAGATCAAACAAGGAGCTGTCACCAGTTTTGGGAGGGAAGGCTAGGTTAATACTGTCATTTCTCTCAAGTGGTAGAGAAGTAGATCATAAATGTCATCAACTGGGCTGTTGGCTTTCTAGAATTGCTGAAAAGAGGTTAAGGTCTGTTAAAGGAGACCTTGTAAAAGTTTGTATCAGTTTGCAGTTTTAGTGGGTCTTCTGACTGAAAACTAGGTTACAAAGAGTAAAGCTGATGGTTTGTTAGAAAACAGACCACGAACCTTTCAGTGCTCATCCTTAAACAGTCTTTGGTGGGTAAAAAGAGCTCTGAACTCTTAATGTTTTCCCTCCACACACTGGAAAATAGATTACAGCCTAAGAGGGAAGTTGGTGAAGCTTCTTCTTGCTGCACCCAGAAGATGTTGACAAGAGTTATTTGACTGGTGACCTTGTGCTAGAATAGCTCCATATATAGAAAGCTTACTCTGCCCCATTTTTCTTTGCTGACCACTCTGCCAGTGGTCCCTACTGAGCCATGCACACCTTTTATTTCTTTCCCCACTTTCTGTCAGGATTAAATACCTCCTGTTCAACAGTATTCAACCCATTTACATTGTGCCTGAGCTCTGCTCCTGCCTCATCACTGCCTGTCACCCTCTCTCATCTCCATTTGGACCATCCCATCCTGGAATGTCTCTCCACAAACACAGTCCTCCTGCCCTCACCTTCAGCTTCCCCGTAAGCAAGAAGTCTCATCCACTAAAGTGACTGCCTCGTGTATGAACCATGCATACAGTCAGTCATTATTATTGCCATTTTGTTCTCCTTCCTCTCTCTCATCATTTGATCTTTTGTCTTGCCTTCTCACGCTTGGGTGCAATGAGGGGAAATAAGGCAAAGAAGAAATTAGAATTCAATAAAAGTTAGTTGTGATGAATAGCAAGCTACCTTCTTCCCCAGGCAGGAGACTAGCAAAGCCTATACAAGAACTTCCAGTGTTTGGAGGTAACCTGCTGGCTTTGAAACTCAGAATAAACTTGAGAAATTATTTTTCCCTTGCCCAGGATCTACTGGGGAATAAGTAGTTCACAGAATCCTTGATGGTCTCTATGATAACATTATTTTTGTTGAATTTAACCTACTCTATTCACAAAATTACCAAAGCTATTGACTGAATTTTTACCATGGGGCTGTAACTCTTGGGCTGCTCTAGTGTAACAGAGCTTTAAGGATAAAAACACTGCCTCAGCTCTAAAGGCTTTAGGATCCAGTTGCTGGACCCTATAATACTGTCTCAGGTCATTCGACATGAGGAAGGGATATTTCCCTACCTTCTCGGATCCATCATGATTTGGGAAAAAAATTCTTAATATCTTGCCTCATAAGACAGTTCTTTAGCAGGTTTCCAGAAGTTTTTTGCCTTTAAGTCCCTATTGAGCAGTTGCTCAATTGTAATGGCTTTGGTGCAATCACCTCAGGTGACTTTTTGCTTATCTATAAGCAGAAAACAATGCAAACACCACCAGAGTAGCAGGACATAACAAAATAAATGATTACAGAATGTTTGAAAGGCACTGTAGAAATATTATAAACACTCTACATCCTTCCAATATTCCCTGTCTGCCTTCATAGCAATTGTTGCACACTGCTAAAAGGACCAAGAAAGACTATCAAAATCGTAATAGCTATTGAGTTCCCTTCACCTGTACAGTATATCAGAGTAATGGGTCCCATGAACTTTGGTAACACCATTAGAAGGGACAGCATGGAATCAAAACACAACAGTATTTTTCCTAAATGGACCTTGTGTGATCATTTCAGTTAACATTTAAGTCCTTATTACAATCAGAAAATCACCTCTCTGGGGAAACATAGTTAAATACCAAATTAATTTTAAACAGTGTTACTGTCCAGTGTAACAGAAGCTGTGGTTCACAGTTCAGGGTTTGTATTTTCGTGACATGGTAAGACAGAGGATCCTAAATGTGTTTTGGTTATGATACAGTCAACTATTTAATTTCTTAGCATTAAATAGCCTCTACCTTGTCCCATTTAACTCCATTATCTTTAGAGAAAAACAATGTCAGCTTTTCATGCTGGCTATATATCAGCATAGTCCAGCATGTGAAACCAAAACATTGTGCTTTCTTCCCTCTCCCCTTCAAACAACTCTCCTGAATTGGGAGGGGAAAAAAAAAAAAAACCAAAAACAAAACAGAAAGGAGAATGGAAGTTTTGCTATCTACAAGTATGAAATTGACAGGTTTTACATTCGGAGCCACCTATAGCTTTTTAAAAAGGAATTTACCATTGCGTACTGGAGGATTCCTACTTCACTAGGAGAAAGATAAAAAGCTCCAGTCTGGGAAAGTCCTTGTGTGGTGAAACAGACAATGCAATTAAGATATGTTCTATCTTCATCCTAAAATATATGAAAAAGCTTGATCTTAGCTCCAGTCTCTAAGCTGGCTGACAAATAACCACTAGTGTAATGTTTTCTAAGGCAACAGAATTCAGAGAAAGGCAGTCTATGGAGGTCTATTTGGGTTAAGCAATTACTCTGTACAGTAAGGTGATTATTAGTACCTCTTGGATCAAAAGCAGATTAGGAATTGTTACTAGTTGCTGTTATTGCAACACCAAGGAAAAAAAAAATACAAAAAATAAGTTATCTTCATAGCCACACAGAAGGGTGCAGTTATCACCAATTAGTGAATTACTCCCATCGCTAAATAAGTGGCCATGTTCATACTCTGAAACAACCCCAGGTGTGAGCTGAAAAACCTTTATGTTCTACCCCTTCATGAAACATTATCAGGCAGAGATCCAAATGCTTTACACCCTTTACCTCATAGCTGGGTTGACACAATAGTTTGCAAATGGTAATATACACCAAGGTCTAGCTGACAGATTTTATGAGCATGTCCTTGTTTTCCTGTTTCTTTCACAAGCACTTGTAAACCAGTGTCTTTGTACCAGGCTAGTAGTGAGAAAGCATGGCCTTGACTGCATCCTCAGAAGAAATTAAGGCTTATTGAATGCAATGAGTGGACCCAGTATCTGATGATCCAAGGTGGAGAAGTGTAGTATTTACCATAAATTTTAAGAAAAACATAAAAAAACCCCAACAAAATAATAATGCAAAATTAGAGAAGAGTAGTTACTTTTATCTTCGCTTTTCCTTTTTACCTGTAGTAATAGCTGAGAAGCTGTTTTAATGTTCATCTTACTAATGGCATAATTGACAGAATGATTAACTGAATGAATGAAGCACAAAAGGCCAAGAACAGAGTACTTACAGGATAGCTCAATGAAGAATTAACTGAGAAAGTACATTATGGTCTGACTTATTTTGATAAACTGGTTATACTGAAAAAATCCCAACTCATCTATCTGATCTAGTGTCACTCTTCTGAAGCACCAAACAGAAGTGCACAGGGACTACAAGGACTAAACACACCTCAAAATTAAGAATTATTCTTCAGTATTGTCCTGTGTCTGAGACTTTATGTGTGAGATCGACCTTCACTTTATATGCAGAGCTGAATTTTCCTGTCAGGGTTACTGTAACATGGTTGTCCTGCACAGTCAGATTAATTTTACTGGCTTTCTTCTAGTGGGTTCTGTAAACTGTGGAAACCAAGCAAAGCTCATTCTCAAACTCGTAATTGTGTTTAGTAGTTCCAATTCTGCACTTCTTATCACTGGGAATGACATAAGCACCTGGATCATTATCAGTCAGAGCTCCAAATTACTGAGCATCCTGGCAGCATCTCACTAATCACATTTGCTTTCTTGGTCACTTCCTCCATGTAACTGGACAGATACACTTTTCTCAGGCTGCCAAATCACAGGTCATTTACTCTGCTACCTTGTATAATAGTTAACCTTCACAGTGCTGCACACTCTTCATCACTGGCAAGTAATTCTGCTCATGAAATAAAAATAAATAATACATAGAGAACCAGAGCTACCTCTTCTTTCTTCTTACAGGAACAGTTCAATCTAAGAAAGTCCTAGGAGGGTAGAGACCTAACAGTGGAGCTACTAGAAAGAAAAATTCACCTCAAATTCAGAAGCGATGAGAACGGTGTTACACATTATTTGAAAGCATACATTGCATACGAGGAGGAAACAACAGGCTGAGTTTGCAACAAAAAGGCACCACCATCAGAATAAAAGGTGTACTTTAGACTTCCTTTTACAACACCATTTATTTCACCTCCGAATTTGTACCATGCAGTAGGAGTTGTGACTACCGCGTACACAAGATCATGTTATGTACAGTGGGTAAGGCTACACATTCACAACAGACACTTGGCATTACAAACAACACCATACCCAAATCATGTTTCCAACTGTCTTAGCTAGGCTTTTCCTAGCAGTTATGTCTTTAACTATGACCACAAGTAATTTGAGGAAACTCAGAAAAAAAGATGTGTAAATCCTGGAGTCAGTAGAAATCATCATAACAATCTAGTGTAAATATGATGGATTAACTTTTTCCTATGGGCTACCTACCTCTCTTTAGGTGAAGAGAGTCTGTGGTGTCGCCAAAGTACATTTAACAATGTAATTTCATTTTAAGGTAGATACTATGTTTTCAGACTTGGGGTAGGCGTTAAATATTTGTTTAGTTGTGTGTGCATGTGTCTGTATGTGTGGAGAGGAGGTAGTATGTGTGTCTAAGTTTATGTATATGTGTATATAGGTACATACAATGTGTATATATATATTGGCAACCACCAATTAATTAATTTAAGGACACGACTGCAAGTCTTGAAAATACATTGATAGGATATAAACTTACAGTGAGAAAGCAAAAGTGTCAAGTGACCACTGCACTTTTAGAACCGGAGCAGTAACGTTTACAGTCAGCTCTGGACTCTACCTTTTAATGACAAACCATGTAGAAGAGTAATTATTTATCAACAACTGCAAAAAGTGAGTCCTGGTTTCAGCAACACATTTTCTCTTCTAATGCTTGGGAAAACTGCACTTTTAGAAGACTCTAGTGTCTGAATTGGTGCAAATAGTTACTTTATAGCCAGCTTGCTATGCAGGTTTCAAAGCCTTGGTGTTTTTGTGCCTTGCCAGGTGCAGGGATGAGGAGAAGTGAGATCTGGGCACTTGCCCCAGGCTGGCCAACAGGCTATTTCATACCATGAACATCACATTCAATATAAATGAGAAAGTTTGCTGTGAAGTTCTCTTTTCCTTAATGGCAGTGATCCAGAGTACTTTTTTGCCCCAGTGCTGGACCCCTGAATCCTGCCCTGCCTCCCAGAGCTGTTGCTCTCACCATGTCTAACATTTGCTGTCCACTGCTGGGAGTGCACAGCTCCCTGCTGATAGAATGGGCTGAGTATAATCCCTGTATGTTTTATGTTGGTATTGGGGACAGTATTGGCTCTTTATTGTTATTAATATTAATTATCTAGTCTTATTCTATTAAATCTGTTTATATTTCAGCCCTTGGGTTTCCTTGTTTTTCCCAACTTCCCTTCCTGGGAGGGGAAGGATCATTGGGCAATAGAAGAATTGTCTAAATGACAAGAAATTGTTGTGGCTTTCTCAAACCGTAACAAAGAAAAATGGCAAGAGGAGACAAAATTTTTCAGTTTTCTAGAAAAGTTCATCTGCCATAAGCTAGATCAGACAACAATAAAACCGCTCTCTCACTTTACCCCCATGATAACTGTGTCTTTAGGGTGGGCTGCTATAAAGAAAGGGCTCAGAGAAGAAACTATAGTGAGGAAACGCCCACCACTGCAGCTTTCCTAAGTATACCAATATAAAAAGATCAAAACCACCTGGGATTCTGGTACTGCCAGACCAAAGGCAAGTAATACCACAGGCAAACAAAGGCTTCCCAGACCTGAGAACTACCCAAAAGCCATCAAGAGTTATGCTCTCTAGTCAAAAGGATTTTCCAGGAAATATGTTAATGTCTACATAACACAGGCAAATTGTAGGCTGGGTATCAGAAGTATTCAGCGTGAAGCAGAGTGTAATGAAACTGCCCCTCCTTTCACAGGTCACCACAGGGTCCTATTGCAGCCTTTTTGCAACGAATAAACTTGTATTTTACTATTTGTGGTGAATTTAATTTACAAACATTGGCTACTTCCACTGAAAAAAGAATGCTTTCATCAGAAAAGCAAAGCTCTTAACTCCTCTGATACCTTCACCATGGAAGGTAACAAGCATCACAAGATTTTAGCAGATTATAATTTAGTTTTAGAACCCATTCTGTAAATGCCTGTAGATATTTAGTAGAGTTCAATGTTTTGCTTTTAAAGTGACTGACATTTTCAAGTTGTGAAAATAACCTAAAGAAATAAGGTGGTTTTTTTTTTCCCACTCTCTAACACTCCCAGTATGTTCTCTTATGCAGATTTTACATAGACAGGCACATCCACAATGTACTCGGGGGCTATTTGGATGGAAATAGAAAAGCTGTGGAGCAAGACAGAGCCAGCCTAGATGTAAACAACCTGGAACTGCTGGCAGCTGTGCTGTTACAAATAAAATTGCATTCCCCACTGCCTTCTCACTTATCAATTTTGACAGAAGACTGTCCTGACTTCTCATAAACAGCATTGAAAAGGACAAATCACATTGGGTGTCAGATTTGCCAGAATGGATTTGGTTGGTAGCTTACCACAAAGAAACAGAGGGTTATCTCCATTTCACATGGTGGGGAAAAACAATGCTCTGTCCAAGGGGTGGGGGCTCTACCTTATAGGATAAAGTCTCATTTAATCCTCAGGATTTCTAAAGTCTGGTTAGATTTAAGAATCTCTGACACAAGATTTGTCTACATCAAAGCAGAAAGGAGAAATATCCGCAAATATTTCTCAAATGCATAATCCAAAAAGCAAATACAACATAGAATGAGAAATATATATTATTTAAAAAAAAAAAAAATCACTTTCCTGCTGATCCCTGCTTTATAGCTACACTTAGAGCCACATGCTGCTTTGTGTCCAAAGAATACTCTGGGATGGCAGGATGCTGTAGACACTGATACCAGTGTTAAGAAGAAAGACAGAGAGAAAGAAAGACAGAGAGAAAGACAGAGAGAAAGACAGAGAGAAAGACAGAGAGAAAGACAGAGAGAAAGACAGAGAGAAAGACAGAGAGAAAGACAGAGAGAAAGACAGAGAGAAAGACAGAGAGAAAGACAGAAAGACAGAAAGAAAGAAAGAAAGAAAGAGAAAGAGAAAGAAATAAATAAAAAAGAGAAAAAGAGAGAGAGAGAAAGAAAGAATTAGTAGCAGGAAAAAAAAACCCATAATTAATATACTGATATATAGGCACCTATTAATAAAATATCATCTTGCAACTGTGGGAGCAGAATTTGGCCCTGTAGCTGATGAACGCTTTGATAATAAAGAAGCTCCACTAGATGTGGGAACTCACTCACTCCCTGCAGCTCTGGAAACAACATTTTTGGTGCTCACTACACTTCTATGTAAGAAATCAAACAATGGAGTAAGTTAGCGCACAGCTAGCCAGCCAGTGCATATTCAGCAGTCTGACATGTGATGATCAGTAACAGTCTGATGGCCGTGAGTGGGAGGAGGAGGACACCCAAGTGCCAGCTGAGACTCCCAACGGGTGAGGATGGGGGGTGGACAGCAGTGGGGGAGCAGATGGGGGAATGGGTTGGGCTGGATCAACGATGGAGCTGGACTGCAAATGTGAGAAACCTCTGATCACTGCGCTGTGAACAAATTTAGCATTGCAGTGGGAGGGAGAGTCGTAGCATATGGGGATGAGATAAACACAACTTTTAATTCTGTGGGCCTCGCAATTTTGGTGCAGCCTTTCTGACTTGCTTTTAAAGGATATGTTAAGCCTTGAGCTTAAAGACACATGGTGGACCTTACAGTAAGAGTATCTCATAAGGAAGTCAAAGAGGGGAAAAAAAATAAAGATCAGAAAATCCTTTAGAGATTACAGGCTTCCTGGCTGCAAAAGGCTCAACAACTGTCAGTATGTCCTCCAGGAAGTCACAAACATCCACTTGAACCTGAGTTCTCCCCCTTAGCTAGCATGCATAATACCAAATCTTCAGACCTCTGTCAAAAAGATCAATCCAAAAAACAACCCTTATGGGAAGTATTACACATAAAGTACCCTAAGTGCTATTAAAAACATTTTTTATCCCTACTGTCTGGATGACAACAGTTACTGGAAAGTAAAATGTTCTCAGCATACTTTGTTATTTCAAATAAGCCACAGTCTTAGTTTTTTTCTGTAATTCTTCCACCTCTCTCTTTTTTCTCTTTAATTCTGTTCTTTCCTCAAGACACAGTATGAGTGCTAATTTCTTAGACGACCTAAACTATCTATATATACATATATATATATTCTTTCCTATGTTAGATATGCATATATGTTTTCACCTGCTTGAGACCCAACACCCCTTCTGGTATGTTCTGCACTTGAGAAAACTGTGAGTTCTTGCTTTGTGAGCAGAGAGATCCATGATGAACTGCTTATATATAGTATTTCCCAGCAGTCGGCTTTGGTCCTCGCTTTCAGTCTTTCACTAATCTAAGTGTGAAGTTGCAAGGATACAAGAAGAGTGTAAAGTATAATTAACTAGCTGAAGATATGCAGCTAAGGGTTTCCTTTTCACTGATCTTAGAGTCTATATTCTCACTTTCTTCTCATTGAACAAACTAGGTGGAAATAACACAGACAAGACAGAAACTGAACCTTCTGGTAAAATGAGATAAGCAGACTGGAGTAGTAACTATTCCATTGTGCAGCGTGTGTGAATATACTAAATTGTCACATTGGCTCACAGCCTCCATATCCCAAAGGAGTCCTTTGCTTTTGGACAATTGGCACAAAAATAAAAGGAAGAGTTTTATTATTATATGTATTTGAAGAAAAAAAATAATCTGACTTTTCATTAAAGCTCCTAACCTGTCCCCCATATTGAGACTCTTTAGGCTTCAACATTGAAAAATAAGAGGTACAGCTAAGGAATCACTGGTCTGAGCCATTTAAGTAGAGGAAGAGGGGGAAAGAAACCCTTTAAACATTACCAGTCAGCATTTTTTGGTCTTGGGGCTTTTCAGAGTCTTCTCCCCGATGTGTGGGGAATGAGGCAATATTAGCACATGATATCAGTGCTAAAATCTTTACAGTGCCTTCTACATTTGTATTTGCCATTCATTGTGCTGGAGATTAAGGTCTGGAAGGGATCTAACACCTGCAAAAACTCTATGTACTTGGAAACCAGACTCTGCCTTTGAGACTCTCAAATACATCCTTCTCTGTCCATGAATGCTCGTTTTGTTACATCATGGACCTTCTCTGGACAAGACCCTGATAACTGGAGTTTTACTGACTCTAACAATATTAAAACAATCAAATCTGATAGATTTCAAAGGGTAGAAGAAAACCTGTTGAAAGTAACAATTATGAGAACATCAGAACTTCAAGCTTCTGGCAAAGAGCTCTTCCCCTTCCAAAAACCCACACATGCTGCAGCTGTCTCTAAACCTGATTCCCAGCTCTCCTGTTTGTTAAAGAGCCCTTTCACAGCTCAGACCTCTTTCTAAACTGTAGCAGGTATCTTTTTCCACCCAACAAGCCTTAGATACACAAAAAGCCCAGAGGTTTATGGGTTGTCATAGCTGCAGTTCACATCATCTGATAATCACTTGGCTGAATTAGCTTTTACTTTTCACAAGAAGTTTCACCTATCACAGGTAAAACAATCCTTTATTTTTATTGCATTTCAAAATGTTTCTGCCTAGCACTTGGCTTTGTAAACATCATTATTACTGCTGCCTGCCTGCTTTGGGCCCGAAACGTGTCAGAAGATTTATCTGCCTCATCAGCACTTTCTAAACACCCAGGCAGCCAATCGAAATGGGGAGGCATAACAGATGTGCCAACATCTGCTGCAGCGAGCATTTATCTGGACAGCAGAACATGTAGCTGTAGATTCAAACTCCTAACCACTTACAATTCCCCACATTTGGACAGCCTTGATCTACAACTGTGTGAAGGCTATTTTTGAATATTAATTAAAATCAAGTTGGAAACATAATTTTTCTATTTTAGACAGCTGTGAGAAATATACCTTCCTGTAATTCAGTTTATGACTTTCAGATACAGCAAAGGCAAAACACTATGGAAAAGCTACATTTGAAGTTGAGCTTAGAAAATTAGAAATTCTTAGAAAGCACTAAGCTAAAATTCCACCTCATCCATCCCCTTTTTTTACTTTGAGATATATAGATATTAAAATATGTATAGTTAAAATATGTAAATTTTAATCCCATACATGTGCCTATAAATCAAGCACATGAAGCAATGACTTTTAAACCACATTTTTATTTTCCTGGCATCAAAATGAGGTCTATGGGCAACATATCCATGCTGAGTTTCAGCTGTTCAAACTTCTGTCGCACATGGAAATGTCCTCCACCCCCAAACACATACTTGTATAGATTGATGAAATCATGAGATGAAATACAAAGCAAACTCATCATCTGCTTTTTTGATGCACAATACAGTTTCACCTGTATTCCTGCTCACCAAACCATGCCCTCCAGGAATGACTATCACATTCTCTTTGAAGAGCTGCCTCATTAAATAAAAAAGCAAACTTCCAGAGAAAAGACCTCTCCTGCTTTTTTTGATTTCTCCTCTGAAGGCCCAGCATGCATAATATTGTAACCTTGTATAAAGTCCGTTTTCTTGTAAAAGGTTCCCCCTTGCTAAGGGGATTCAGCCCTTGCTTTCTACACTTTTGCATTTCCTAGGATACTATGCTTTAAAATAGTGACATTATAATAAGCCGGTTAACATGTCTTAGGTTATTTTTAAAAGAATATGCAAAAGAAATTATTTTCTCCCATATTCTGTCTGTATAGCTAAATTCCATGTCTCCAAGACATACTACACAAACTTTCAAGCAGAAGGCATATGAAAAATAGTATTAATAAACCCCTTAGAAACATTTTTACTGTAAAGCAAATTTGGAGGTATGTGGTATAACAGTATAAAAACTGTCTAAACAAAGTATTTCTCCAAAACAGAAGATTTATAATCAACAGATTTCCATAAATATGAAAATATTGCCAGCACCTTTCTCTTCCTTCACCAAGTGAAAAACACATACCATATGTTGTAACGTTGCCCAACAATAAAGTGCTGCTGAAGTGAGCTACTTTTCTTCATTTTCCTGGTAAAACATAAGCTCTGACAACAAGGAAAAATTTTTATTAGCTTTCTGGTGAAGTGAGTAGTAACCCTGTGCTTGTTTTATGAAAATATGAAACAAAATGAATATCACTGACCTGATATATTTTCTTCCTGTTTTAAAACACAATAAATGGTAATAACTTTGATAAATTTGCCCATGCCAGTTTTCTGTTGTTTTTTTTTCTCCACACTCTCTCACGATTGTCTGTAATTTTGGACACAATTAAAATCCCTAAATTGGGATATTCATTACTTAGGGGAGGTGAGACAACAGAAACTTCATCTGCTTTGAATGTTAGAATTTTGTAACATACTCAAACAAACAACCGTGGGCAGAAACTACCCTGATACCCTCTTCCATCTAAATGGTACAACGTCTAGCAAGGAAGAAGAGTGGTTTAATGGCCCAGAAGAGACATGTTACAAGTAAAGGCTCCTGGGTTTTACTGCCAGTTCTGTCACTGACTGACTTGGCAAGTCTCTCAATATGACTGTCCTTAGTTCACCTGCCTGTGAATTCCTGCAGCAAGGCAGGACATTGTAACACTGAAGAACCTCAGTGGGATGCTTTTATATTTAATTAATTTATATTTGAAAAGTGAGTGCAAATCTTAAAAGACAGATGAAAAACTAAAAGGAAAGGACTGCTCCTTTTTTACCACTATTCCGCTCATTTACAGTGACCAGTTGTCCACAGCTGGGGAGAAATTACATATTTATTATTGTCTATGTGTAAATTATAGAATAGTTTGGGTTGGAAGGGACCTTAAAGATCATCTGTTTCCAACACCTCCTGCCCTGGGCAGGGACACCTCCCACTAGAGCAGGTTGCTCAAAGCCCCATCCAGCCTGGCCTTGAACACTCCCAGGGACGGGGCATCCACGACTTCCTTGGGCAACATGTTCCAGTGTCTCACCACCCTCAGAGTAAATTATGCTGACTTAAAATCCCAGGCATTTTAAAAATAAAAATGCTAGTGAAACACATAATCTTATGCTGCAGTACAACAAATGCATGCTGAGTGAGTCTCATTTGAATTATTAGATAGTGTTATTCACACGTATTACAGGAAAAAAAATATTCCAGTGCTACGTCTCCATTTTATCTGTGACATATTAATTTTTATTCTCTAGTGACAGTCAGCTGGATCACAGGCCAGGTACTAGGAGCTCAGAACTCCTTTTGGGTTAAAAGGAAAAAATCTTGAGAAAGGGTTTCAGAAGCCCCAGTCATTGCATTTTCTCAAGACCAACTGAAGTCTGATAACCACTTTACTGGTCCAGGAGATTTCCTCACAAGTTTTAATAGCTTTAAAATACAATCTATCTTTTTCTCTGGATTTGTATGATACTACAGGTAGGAATGGGAGAAAAAAACACCCCAAGACCCCACAAACCAGAAAGACTCTCCTAAGCAACCCAGAACACCAGTCACTGGCACACACATCATTCCTTCATGGTACTTCTTACCAGCAGATGCTGTATAATACTAAGAATTGCCACCACAGAAAATTTAATATAATACTAAGAATTGCCACAGAAAATTCAGAATAATGGTGTCAGTAAAATGTCTCTATACCATTGGGGTATCCATGATTCAGCCTTAACTGCCAGGCAGTTATGAACTGATGGTCACAAAATTAGCATAATGCAGTAAGTCCTGGTTTATCTAAGTCCCCTCTGAGCTGTCAGACCAGTCCCTCTACCACAACAGCAGCTGCGTAAGGTAAGACACGTATCTGCTCACGTATAATGTGAGAAGTATTTGCTTTTCCACTAAAAATCTACACCACATTTACCAGCAAGCCTTTTCATATTCTCCTTACTGCACCAGCCAGGTCTAATGACAATGGAAAGACACAACCTTGTCCACCATTTAAATTCTAAACTGCAACACATCTCTATTAGCAATGTTATTTCTTGAAGCCTTCTCTTTTAAACTACATCTGGCAGTTGCCGAATTCAAAACTTTGCATTCACTAAAGGCTTTTTTTAATTCATCCTAAGTTTTAAGAAGTTCAGGAATAAACCAATCCAATCACAGTAAGAAATGCAAAAGAAACAAGCACAACCTGATAGCAAATCACAGAGAGATTATAGTGATTCTGCTCCTCCACATCGCTATCATTCTACCTGAATATGGCTGAAACTTGGTTTGAGTGATCCCTGCCCAAAACAGGACTTCTCTCTCTTTCTTGCCCTTTTATATTATTAAATAACAACACTATAACCAGTAAAGCAAACAGATCTGCCTATCTCGTAAATACATATTTAGGTCCTTTTTAACATGAGCATTACAAGAGCTGTGCAGAGAAATTCCATTCTACATGTAAGGAATTTCTGGAAAACTCTGATCTCAGAAATGCCTTCCATTTTGATGCTTACACATCTATTTTCTGGGTTAGCTTCCTTGCACAGAAGCACTCATCAGGTAATAAAACAAAAGAGCCTGACTGCCGCGATCAGAAGCACCGGCAGCGTGTGCACAGAAGCTGTTTCCATAAAAACCTGTTTATTCAGGTGTTAGCAATTGAAGCAGGAGTTCCAATTGCCTTGCTGCAAGTGCCCGTAATGCACGCACAGGGGTGTTTGCGGGCTATCACAGCTCTGAAGGGAGCTGTTACAGGCTATCAGCTCAGTAATCCTCATGTTAAAAAGGACCTAAATATGTATTTACGAGATAGACAGATCTGTTTGGTTTACTGGTTAAATAATCCATGTGTTGAAAAGGCCTTAAACTTTCAGAAAGTCACGAGAGACCACACTTCAGTGGCCCACAAGGGCCTCAACCCACAAACACCTAGACATTCAAGTAACTTAATTCAGATAAACAGCCTCACTCAGATTGCTAGCTAATCCAAACAGAATTACTCCTTCTTTTCTTCTGAACAGAAAAAATACCAGTAAAATCAATCACTTCAAAATTGTCATGTCACAGAAACAGGAAATTTGAATTTGCACCTGAAATACCAGCCTTCCCTCACCACAATGGGATGAGTGTTACTGGAGGAGTAAACCAATGCCTAAGTGCTGCATCACATCTCTTGTAATGCTGAGATATGGTAAGGGAAATTAAGAGAACAGGATAAAATTTTCCCCTGTGGGAGTTTTAAGTGCTCAGTGAGAAGAGGTCTCACTGGACCTTACTCATGGCCAACTCCCAAAGGTTTCTAGCTTTTCTCTCTTCAAGGCCCGTTCTTAGTCATTTGTGAAAACAGCTGACAGCATCTCACCCAGAAATGCTCAGGTCAACAGGAAATGTCAGCGATTTCAGTGGGTTTGGATCAGGCCAGTAGTAAACTTAAAGGAATAATCTACATTTACATTTAACAGATTTATGAGTCCAAATACTTACCAAAACATTTAAATGAATGGCTATGCATAACCATAAATCAGCGTTTACATTCAACATGCACATACACACATTTATTTCTTTATTCTGCCAGAAAATCTGTACCTTGGCTGTACAAAGTAGAACATGAACTGTGGAGTATTAACCAACCCTCTTGCTCTTCTTAGTAGACATATTCATGACAGAGTCAAGCTTCTCTCCTGTGAATCTTCTAATTTTCAGAAGTCCTATTTTCCAGAGCATAGGAGGAATCCAAACAGCAGGTGTGTAGTACCTAGCTCACCCTCCAAGTTTCACAGGGGCATCAGGTGTGAAAAATCTCACATGGCTTTTTCTCCAGATGCCATTACTACACTCTTTTGTGGCTGCTGTTTCTTGCAGGACTTCTGACCCTTTCATTGTCTGGACACAAAAGGCTTCATAAAAGCTGGCCACAGAATCATTTCACCTGCACATGCCTCACATGGTTGTCTGTTGATTTAGTGACATGCACTAACTTTTTGAGGAAAAAAAAAAGTAAAATAAACAACCTCAATGATTTCTAATACCTTAAGTGAAGAGCATCAGAGTACCTCATAATTTCATATACAGTCAACTCAACTCTTAGCAACTTTTTCCAGGTACGAGTATTCATATTGCCCCAATCTGTCAGCATCTGCATACGTTAAAACTGGAGTTATCAAACACAGTCAGGTTAACACAATGGCTGCCATTCTGCCTTTTGCACTCTGAAAATGCTAATCCTGGCATGGTAGACCATTGATGTGGTTTTTCAGGCTCCTGCAAGCTATAACACTGTACTGAAGCAATCATTTGTGCCTTTGCGCAAAACCAAGAACAACCAGAGCTGGAAAGTCTTTTAAGCAATTACATTGGTCTCTCCACATAAACTAACCCCCAACCTCCATCCAAAACAAATCCCTCAATTCTAAGAGCAAACTTCAGCCTACTCTTCCTCATATATGAACAACAAGTTATCTCAACCCACTGCTATTCCTTCTCAAGGATGTCTGCTTTTGCCATTTTTAAGAAGCATTCAGCTAGAAATAAGAACCTTCCTATCTCACATATACAGGATTTAAAAAGCTGTAATTCCCCAGATACACTGGTTCTCACAGCAGAAACCAATCACTTCCCATTTCCCTTTTGCTCAAAAGCTTCTTCAGTACACAGGTTTTATGAAGCTCTCTGCCCTTGGATAAGCCCTGTTGACTAAAGACATGATCTGCTTGTGTTTGCTTGTAGCATCTTATTTTCTTCTGCCCCTGTTACTGAAAGGCAGTCTCCTCAGACTGAATATATAGGACCAGATGTCAATGATGTTTTCTTCCATCCATCTTTGTCTTTACAACATTGTTTGGGTTTTGGGGTTTTTTTACCAATTGTTTTCATTGTTCCACCATTTAACTGACTTTGCCCCCTTAATTTCTGTGTATATAGTCAACGTTCCAGACCAAGTATGCAGTGTTTCTCTCTCCTAGATAGTAGGTTCAGAAATGTCATTAAAAAAATGCACATGCATTAGATTATTTACTCCTTTCTAGCACAAGTATCCTCTGCTCTTCTTACAAGGACAAGTCTGTGGGACAAATTTTAGAGTCACGATTAACACAGATTTACTGGGGGCATTGATGGTTTTAGTCTTTTCACCTCATCAGAACCAGTGTGACGTATATTCTAACATCACATGATGTAATTCCAGCAGCATAACAGCTATCCACAGCCAGACTGGGTGGATTTGCCCTGAATTTCTTTGGCCTTCTTTGAGTGATATTGACTGCAAGTACAATAGAGCATTTACAAATTGGTCTATTCCTGTTTTATCTTAAAAGTCCTCATGGGTATCTGGCTATGCCAGAATTGCAAATCTTTTGATCTCTTTCCGCCAACACTGACTGATGCTGTCTCAGTATCTACCAACAATTCAGATTCCTTTTAGGACAAGTTATGCAGCAGCAACATAAGGATGCTCAAGCTGGCTATCAGCAATCCCCTAGCTTTGTCCTCTTCCCAGCCATTTGTTTAAAGTATGGTACTGTTTAGAGCCTAATGAGCCTCCCAGGGAGTTCATCCTTCCAAGACAATTGGCTCATACTTGAGTTTATTGTACTGCGACAATCTGAGCACAACTCACTGGGTTTTTCTAGCTTACAAATGGAGTAGAAGAGTCTTGTAAGCGCCTAATCCTACCAAATCCACTGGCAAGCATGGGTCCATATCCCCAGTGCTGGCTATCATATGTGATCCCACTGTTTGTTTCTTATGGTGGTAACTCAGGTATTTAAATGCCAGCACAGATCTGCAAGCAAGTTCCAAGATGATCAAAGCTTTCCAGGACATTTCTTTTCTTGGAAAACATTCTTGTTTACAGCACCTCAGTAGCTAGTCATCTTATTTCCTTACTTCCTAATTTGGCTGTGTATTTTGCATTTGCATCTCAGAATTGATGCATTCTTCACTTACAAACTGTTTCTAGGAAACAACAAGATACTGCTTTAGTTCTCTTTCTGCTCACTATCTTAAAATCATTGACTCTTTTTGGTTGGAAAAGACCTTTAAGGTTATCAAGTCCAACCGTTAAGCTAGCATTGCCAAGTTACCACTACACCATGTCCCTCAGCATTACATCTACATGGATTTTAAATACTTCCAGGGATGGCGACTCAAGCACTTCCCTGGGAAGCCTGTTCCAATGCTTGATAATGCTTTCAGTGAAGAAATTTTTCATAATATCCAATTGAAACCTCCCCTGGTGAAACTTCAAGCCATTCCTCTTGTCCTATGGCTTGTTACTTGGAAGAAAAGGCCAACCTCCACCTCGCTACAATGTCCTTTCAGGTAGCTGTAAAGAGCTGTAAGGTCTCCCCTCAGCCTCCTTTTCTCCAGGCTAAACAACTCGAGTTCCCTCAGCTGCTCCTCATAAGACTTGTTCTCCAGATCCCTTACCAGCTTTGTTGCCCTCCTCTGGATGCACTCCAGCACCTCAATGTCCTTCTTGTAATGAGGGGCTCAAAACTGAACACAGTATTCGAGGTGCAGCCTCACCAGTGCCAAGTACAGGGAGACGATCACTTCCTTAGTCCTGCTGGCCACGCTGTTCCTGATACAAGCCAGGATGCTGTTGACCTTCTTGGCCAATAACAACCAATCTTGTTTCAAACCCTTTCTGAAATCTCCAGGTTTGGCTTTGAATTCATTAAAAAATTAAGTTTGCCATGGAGACCTGTGAGCTGTTTATCTGTATCCTTTTAGTACGATGGGAACTCTAATGGGCAGTTTGGAAAATGAACCATATTCCTGAGACAAGGTAGGTTTTTTGCTGTGTGTGATTAGCTAAGATTCACAACGAAAGTCGTTATGAAGAAAAAATCCCAATGATAAAATCATGGAGAGCTGATACAATCCTCCTGCTACAGAAAGCACAGTAATAACAATAACCTTCTTTTGTCTAAACACAGAAGAAATCATATGGTGGGAGACAGAGAGGATTCTGTGCTTCATCCACTCAGCCTGCAGCTCTGTGTCATAAGCAGAGCTTCTGCACCCTCTTTTCTTGCTGCTTTCAGCCTTAGATGGTGAATAGACAATGGGGACTTCCCAAGTGCTTAAGCATTTTTTCCTTCTCTGATGCTGCCAACACAGCACAGCAGATTGTGGAGCTGTGCTGGAAATTAGAAATTAGACTACACAGCTGGGCTAGGTTAGAAACAACCCTTCTAAAAATCTATATATATTTTTTTTAAATTACTTCCCACTTCTGTTTCAAAAAAAGTAATGCTAGCATAACCATGGGGCCAGAAAATATCAAGGCAAAGGTGGGACTGAGTGCTCACAGCAGGGTACACCTAAGCCAATGCTGTTGTAGAGAACTTGATAGCACTGGACCATAGCTTCTGCTCTGCTTACTGTCCTGCTGCTTCTTCCTTGGATCAGCAACCACAGCTAGTAATTCCCTTTCAACTCTGTTCTCTGTGAGAGTTTTTTTTTGGATGGAGATATATATCTCTGGGAAAAATGCTCTTGATTGTTCCAGCTACCTAATTACAGCAAGGGAGTTACTAATGTCTTATAAGGACCTTACATCACAGATTTACATTAGTTACAATCAATGAGTAACCCAATTCATAATATTACCACATGGGCTTAAATTTTTGGAATGTCTTCCATGTTTAGAGGTCTGCTAGTTAAAAGCTCTGAGATCTTGTTTCTCCTTCAAAACTTTCATACTTAATAGAAAGCATTCTTCTCAAAGGAAGCTAGACAGTTCCTTGCCTATTTAAATTTCATATGAAACACTTTATTTCAGTCTGTGAATTTGCCTTGGGCAACTGAATAACAGCTGACAGCAAATTAATGATTATGATGGTGCGATTAGTAGTGATTACAGGCCAAGCATTTGCCGTTGTCATCATACTTATGCCAGCTATTATTAGGGATTAATAATGGTCATCAAGAGGGATTGATTCCACCAGGTAGACTCTTTACAAATTTGAAATCTGTTAGTATTTTAATATGTCACTAATATTCTCATCAAATGATGAAAATTATTTTTATCTAACATTATTTTTTAACATTCTTTCTAGACGCTTACATTAATACTGTGTTTAAATATCACTAGAAAAACAGTTTCTATTGCATTTCAGGAAGAAGTACCATAAACAAACACACTTGACAGAGAAATTTAATATTACATTACACATGGGGAGTCAAAAAGAACTTAAGGTCTGAGACTCTTGCACTGTGACATATCACACCAAAACCCAACTGGGAAGAAATGGTGATTTCACTAATCCCTAACAATGATCTTTTGAGGAGTTCAAATAAAAGTTTGCTTGTTCTGAGTGAGATTCACTAAGTAGATGTTATTTGATTGTTCTGCTTCCCAGGGGAAGAATTTCAGATTCCCCAGGTTGCTAGAAGAACAGAAGAACAGGCTGAACTTGCAATAGAGCATCTTAGCTGCTAAAGACATGATAAAAATGAACACACTGCATATTTGCAAAAGCTTTTGCCATTCATTTAGTTTCCAAATGTCAACCAGATATGTGAAACCCTTAAAAAGGTTTCTTAAGGTAGAGCAAACAGGAGAATAGGATATATTTAATCTTGCATTAAAGATATTTAATTATTCATAATCACTCTTATTTAAAAGTAACTTGAACTTATGCAAAGATTCGGCACTGTTTAATAATAAAAAGTACTATCTGCTTCATATGCCTGCACCTACAAATATTTTGTTACTGGATCATAGTGGAAAACATGAAAAGTTAATGACTGTCAGACAAGAAGACTATTTACATATTGAAATGAAAATCTAATGAAAAGCAACATCACCAATCACTTACATGTTATCATTTTGGGAAGCCTCACATAATGATTTTCCAGTGACTCAGAAACACATCCACCCTTGTCACTGGAGAGTACAATGCATTAACAGCAAAGGGAGATTTGTGGTACAAAGCACAATTTCTTATAATTGAAACACTTACAATGTCAAATATCAAAGAGAAAGTAATAGAAATTATATTCATTTTCAAAGTCGTAGCCTGATCTTATAAACACTCAAGCACACACCCAAGTATCTGGAAGACTGATCCCTAAGGCATGAGATACAAGGCCAATTAATTCTTAAAATTAGGAGGGGAAAAAAGCAATTAAGCTTCTAGTTACCATTTTTAATTTTAGAAAGGCTTGCTTTAAAGTGCTAAAATTGCAAAAGCAAAGTATCTCAGTTACAGTCTCCACTGCACAAACACAGAACATGTTTAATATATGTATTCCTGGCCTTGTATGTAGCCACCCACTGCAAAATTCTGCTTTCATATTTCACATGTGTAGCCTAACCTCAGTAAAGGCTGTGACATTACACAGGTACAAAATAAAACAGTCTTTGGTGCTGATTTTTTTAAGTATTCCCACTCTTATTTTTTTCAGAGGAGCCTAATATCAGCTGTGCAAATACCATATCTGCAATAACAGAAAGAGAGGCTGCAGTGTGCCAGTGATCTTACCTCATACTCAAAGTCCTCTGCTCTATCTGCATCAGCAGGCAAGCTGGAAAGATACTCATTACCTTCATAAAATTCATGCTCCACTGGGTGAAGAGAATGGCAGCTATGTGGAACAAAGCAATACAACAACAGTAGATAAGACAATAGGTTGGTGTTTTTTTTTTCTTAAATTGAAAAGTGATATCCCTCCCCTCTTTGCCCCCAACTTCTCTGTAGTTTTCTCATCTCTGGAATACTACTCTGAATGGCCTGACAGCCTGAAAGGAACTGCACCAAGAAGTAGCATGGGCTGTTTTCTTTTCAAAAGCTCATACTCAGATGAGTTTTACTAGGTTCACCTTTAGCCAGATTTATACAGGGTGATTTCTCAAAAGCATCTGGTTTGGGCCAAACTACTTAATTGTGAAAATTTGGGATTTCTTATGTTCAGAAATGTTCCTAACTCCAGATTCACGTGCTGCATCATGGCTGGGGGGAACTCATTAATTATATGTTTATAACATCTTGAATGTCCACAATCCAGAACCCACACTAATTGTTCAAAAACTTGCATAAAGCAACGTGCATCTTCTGTTAAAAGTGATAGCAGGGTGGTGAACTGCATTTGAGTAACAGCACACTTAACAATGTCAGTAAACTGCACTGTTAAAAGGGCTTGGAGCACAAAGAATGAGGTCTTTATGATGTGCACTTAGGCACGGCCTTTGGACTCAAGGCTGGATCCCAGCCACACAGCACCCAGCATGGATATTTCTTAGCAGAGGTAGAAGACTTTGCCCCGTGCTGAGGGCACAGGAACTTTAATCAAAGTAGCACACAGTTCAGTAATATCCAGGAACAACTCAAAAATATACATATATCATTTTCTGAGTGGTAGGCTCAATCAGGCTTGTGAGTTCTTTCTGAGGTAATCATCCACCCAGCCTACTGAGAACTTCTAAAAATGGAGCTATATCAAAGTCAAAAGTAGTTCTCCATTAGCATCAATTCTGCACAGATGTGTGGCACACCAGGAAGCCAGTGGGAGAGCTCTAGGGCTATTGTATTTTGGCTGGCTGCAGACAGAAAGCAACGGTCAACAACTAGATGATATTACTCATGAGGTGGAGTCTGAAGAGGGAAGAAGCCTACTCCCTATTTTTGCATAAGCACTACCTGTTGGTGTTTGCATCCAATTTAGCTTCATTCATTTGAGGGATAATTTAATTCATATAATTTGCCATATGACAGGTCAAATTGTACTTTGCATTTTTTGATAAGGGGACTTTTAAATTAATTAGTTTCCCTGGTTTTTCGGTAAGAAATATGGAAGAACAGAAAGCAACAAGACAGCTCTTTCTAGGTTTGAAGAAGGTACTTAGGAACACAGAAGTGGTTTTCCTCCTAACTAGGGAAGCAAACCTAGTTTGTTCATCTTTGGATGAACAAACGCATGAATACAAAATAAACATGGCCAAGATTCCTTCCTGTAGCTGTAACTCATGAGCAGAGTTTAGGAAAATCATCACTGAAGTGCAAATGAGACAATGTTTATCAACAACATTTATAGTTTATTTAAGGTGTTCCTTAGACTTTTTCAAGAGAAGGCTACCAGCCCACCACGACAATGCCTCAATCCTCTAGGTAAACAGCAGGAGAAGATAAACCATACCTGTCTGAAAGTAGAAAAGGGCAGATATCAGGAACTGGTGGTGTGGAAGGCCTTAGTTTGGCCAGAGCCATAATGTGCTCGAAAGTGATATCAGTCTGAGTGCTGGCATCCACAAGCCGAACATCCTGAGAGCTACCATGAGCTTTGCTAATTGGGGCTCGTCGTAAAACCTGAACCACAATTGGCTCCTTGGCATTACGAAAAGCTTCCACTGCCTCTTCGTGAGTAGCCTTGGAGAGGTCCTTCCCATTGACCTAGAGAAAGAGAGAAAAATGTATCAAAGATTATTCATAAGAGAAAAGGCAGCATAGAAATATAGGTATAAAATATAAGGAGATGAATTATTTTTGTAGTGCATCAAACCATGTGGACCTTTTTTTGGCATCCATGCAAGAGGAAAGATAAGGCTGAGAGGAGAAAGAAATCTTTAATATTTACTAGAAATTAGAAATTCTTCCATAACTGTTCCAATGGAATCTGAACACAACAAAGAAACTACAGCATTTAAAAAGGACATTTAAAATTATTTCTCTCATGCTATTATATTCACCTCATAAAATGCAAATAAAAAGGAGGGGTGCCTTTAATTTTCAATTTCAGCATTTTCTATGGCATGCAACTGTTTTACAGGATTTCTGGCACAGCATTGTTATTAATGCAGATGTCAATAAACATGTCTCTGATGTCTAAAAAGAAACAAGGCCAATTTTCAATGTTTTGTCATTTATCTGCTGTGGCCATTATACAATCATTAAGACCAAAGATAGGAAGATTTAACTAACACAGTCAGCTGCTGCTCTTTTAAGGAAAGAGAAATCGAAATCAAACAAACTGAAGAAACAATTTGCTACAAAGAGACGGATAATAAACCAGAGAAAATTATGCTGCAAATGTAGCATAGCTGGGAAATACTAAGACTGTGGCAAGGCTTCTCTCTGCTACAGGCAAAGCAGGAAATCCCTCCCAGTCTAGATGAAGCTGTCTGGTATGAAAAAAGGTTAACTGCAAGCCCAGGTGATGCTCAATTCATATGAATTCAGGTGTTTAGGGCAAACTTGCCAAGTATCAGACCACTACAAAATATAAGAGCTAATTTGTCAATGGCAGTCAGTAGCTGAGCCCTTGGGCGAAGGGGCTGTGCAATATCCGTGCACAGGAAAAAACATTATGCTGTTTCCAGAGCAATGGGACTGCTGTTGACTGCTTCACAGGACCTAACTGTTGTGAGCGACTGTGGAGGTGAGATGATCCTGTGCCAGAGTAGAAAGGCATGGCTTTCTCGTAACAAACATGAACATCTAAGGGTACCAAAGCCTGATTATAATTTATATCCCTGTGAAAATCTCTACACTGGCAGGAAATCAGAAATAGGATTCTACTGCAAGTTCATGCCCCAATTACCTTTGTTGTATAGACACTGAAGTCATAAAACTTCTGCTTAATGAACTAAGTCTAATCCCTCCCCAGAAATGGGACAAAGCTCATAACTGGCTTTTCCCCAATGCCTGCAAATCCTGGTTGAAAACAACCTTGCTTTGCCACATCACTCCTTCATTCAAGAAATTCTTGGAACTTTCTTGTAAAAAATAAATAAATATGCGAACAAGAACAATGCCAACAAACTAAAAAGACCCATTCAGCAGCCTTTGGTAACATTTTTAAGCCTGCCGAGAGAAGCATTTGCAACTAAAAATGACATATTTGAGGCAACATGTGTAATCACAGTCCTGTCTACTCATGTGGATGGTTATGATACAGCTGACCGTTAATTACATGTATGTATCAACTCGATGTGCTTCCAGAGTAGATGCCCAAGTACAAGGTAGAACCAGCTTTCCTTTGACACAACGTGCAAAGAAGCAGCACTTTCACAGCCATGTTACGCACAAAAGTAGCCACCAATGCAAAGGTCAACTGATCCTTATCTGAACAGATTTCTACACATAGAAAAGCTCAGACTCCCAGTGCTGAATGCCTAGGATCCCCAGAAGTACCACACCACTGTCGACTAGATAGTGATCAAGTACTATGAAGAGCAGCTAGCTTGGTCACCTAAGTGTAATGGATATGTACAGTTTCTGTGATGACTGAGGCCAAAAATGCCAAGAGTTTATGTTAAGATTTTATCGTTTAAATTATCATCCATCAAATTATAACCTTCAGTTACATTAATCTAAGGTACCTGGAAAAATATCATTGGCATATAGAAGGAAGGGCCAGAACAGTCAAATAACAAGTTATGTTATAAGAAAATCAAAGAAGTTTCCTGAAGGAGGGAGCTTCTGCAAACCCTCTCTGACAGCACAAGTTGTTCTGCCGGGGTGTTGAGACTCAGCCCCACTAATAAAAGCAATTACAGATAAAGCTTCAAGCCTGGGTCTCCTAGTCACTCTTCAGTTCTAGCCTCTGCCTCATTCTTGCTACTGACTCAGATCCTGTCTAGGACCCTATTTTCCACAGTTTCTGCAATTTTTGTAACAAGAACATCCTATAGGCCCTCTGAGTAACTCTCACTCTTAAGGCCCTAGGAACAGAAAAATTACTTTCCTGCCTCCCCAAACCCTTTTAATACTTTTAAAGCTTTGGATAAATATATAGTGTTACTCGAAAAAGCAAATGTTTGAGAATAAATACCGCATAGCACTGTATAATATTTTTTCCTTATTCAAGAATAAAACATGCAATCCTTCTGTATCCTAGCTGAACCACATATTTTTTGGCACAAGCTGGCCATTGTGTCACAGATCCATATTAGCAAAGCAAAAAGATATTTGGATAGAATGCAAAATATATTGTTAGATTTTTTGGGGGGGAAACCAGAGGCTCTGTTTATTCACAACAGTCAATATTTATCACTTATTCTAAGGAAATAGACATAAATTCATAACAATGCCATTTACATGCAAATTTTATTTCAAAAGAATAATAATATTTTAAAATCACATGAGTGTGAAAAATCACAAAAGATATACATTTTCATTTATCCTGGGAACCTATGGCTGACCTCTATTTTCATTTAAATGGCTATTTAATTTAAAGACTTTAAAAACATTCCATCCTTTATGTTGATTTCTTACAAAATACAAGCACTTCCAACATCCAATACTTGTTTAAATTGTCACTTGAAGTTCATCAACACACTTTGTCGATCTGCATAAAGGTCACCTAATTTATGAATGCTGCCTTTCTCAGAAGAAAATCTATAGCTGAATTACTCTATGCTGGCAGCTGTCCTGCCCACTTGGGGCTGGGAAGAGAGAATTTATTTTAAAACCTAAAGCCAATACTACAGATGGGGTTGGAAGCTCTCTTTACGTAGCTTCTTTAAGGGTTTTCTGCCTCCTGCATTATCCCCCAACTTAACACTCACATATAGTTACCCTGGGAGCCATAGACAGCCGAGCACTTATTTACAGCAAGCCACTTACAGGTTCTTAGTGGATGATTAAACAAATTCCTTGCCTTGGAAAGGTTACTTTCAGTGGAATCCCGGGTACTATTTTAAGTGGATAGAGAAATCAGTCACTTTTTACAGTCAACACAAAGACATGGGAATACATTTGTTGTAGCAGATGGGCTAATTAATCCACAAGCAAGTTGTGAATGTTAAGTAAAGAATATATCTTTTCTCATGTAAACCATCCTCCTGCCCTGTTAGATTAAGCTTCTGTTTAATGAACACCCTCCCCCTTGGTTTGGACACACTGCAAAGTCTGGGCCACTTGTCAACATCTCCCCCAGTGTGACTGTTGTCCACTCTCTGGATCCTGGCCATCCCCTTTGGATTCTTGCTCTAAATCCAGCCACATGCAAAACTGCATTAGCGTCAGAAAATAAACAAGCGAACAGGCTTTGTCTTTCATATGCAAGTCAACTGACATCGGCCAACCGGAGCTGCTAAGGCCAGCACCACTGTATATAGAATTATTCCTGCTCACACAGAGGAGGACAGCAGAGAAGGAAAAAGAGGCAGGACAAAATAACAAAACAGTGACTATGAAAAAATGTGGACAAATTCTAGGTTATCCTTGAGCTTTGAGTTGTAAAAAAAGAAGTAAAAAATCAATCCTTTGATGAAGGCTGCTTCAAGAATTTAAGTGTTTGTGACCATTAAATGAAATAGCCTTGTCTTTTAACACTTTCTTGCTCTTGTTAATTTCTTTTAATGCAAGCCAGAATTAATCAAGAGAGCCAGAAATGTTGCTGTGTTTCCTGCGGTCTTGCACTTCCCCCATATTAAGGGAAAAAAGGAAAAATGGAAAAAGATAATAAAAGGAAAACAATATGTGTAGTCATGTGAATGCAGCCAACACAAAAGGTGTCACATTAGCAGCTCATGAGACAACCTCTTATCCTCAGCAAATACTCAACTGCAAATACAAGTTAAAATTTAAGATCAGCTCTGCTCAAGTAAAATCCTTGGAGACCCACCATTTGATCAGCAGGGGCAAAGGGAAGAACAACCTGAGCATTCCACTAGAGCAGACGTGTCCAGACATGAGGGTTTCCCAGCAAAATGACAAAGATGCTGTCTGACGTGATGGTGGAGTTCACACAAGGCTCACTGTCCTAGGAGATTTCAACGCCCATGCAGAAGATGCCTCCAACCTGACAGGTGCTAAACCTGCTTTCATCACAGCAGCCTCTCACCTCCAACCTATTGCCCTAAGTGCATTCAGGCTACCAGACCCTGAGTGCACCCTTGGATGGCAAACTGTCACAAAGGATGGAACACAGTCCCTTAGTTTGAGCAGTCCTTCTTTAGGACAGGAATATGAGCCTTCCATAAGCGCAAGCCACAGAAAAAGAACAAAAACACACCACCTTCTGGTACATACAGGCTCTAGAAAACTTCCATCCTTGAGGGTCACCAGCTGTGAGGCTCTCCAGGCAGGACACAGGGGCACAGGACACATGAACTACCAGTGACATGCGTCCTGGAGAGGACACTGCAACTCTTCTGCTAACGTGAATGTATGTGATAGCTCATCTACAGAAAGGGCACTCGACACACTGACTGTAACTTTCAGGTTACAGTTCAGTACTAAGTTTCATTTGCTTGAACAAGTTCATCTGAAAGGTAGCAGATTCAGTCGTTAACCAATACCACTATCTCAGCTAGGGTTCAGGCAAGTTCAGTAACCGGACAACTTTTTTTATGCTGGTTAATGACACTTTCTCTTCTTCAGCCACATGAGTTAAGTGATGCTTGTTCCCATTAAGTCCTTTCTTGCCCTGACCACCAAATCTTGTCATCCCTCCTAAAAGCTACACAAGCAGCTGAAAATGCAAACTCTGTCTGCTTCCCTCAGGCTGGACCACAGGCTTGTAATTACATCTTCACTACTTGTAGAGCTGAGGCTTTTCCTGTTTGATAGGTCATGTAGCTTGTTTGACACTACTGAACAGATCCTGGAAATGCCCAGTACTGCAGCCTTCTGTGAATCTTCCTGTGTGCAACCAGAACCACTGCCATTTCACAGTATTAAGCAGAAATCTACTGTGGCTGAAAAGCCTATGGCTTAAAAGCCATAACCTAAGCAAGACAAAATAAATGCTACAAAAAGTGGGAAAACATAGAAATATACCTGTTTCCACTATGTACAGCTTCCTTCCAGAGGGAAACAAATTGGTGGCTTCCCAGAAATTTCAATTACCTAAACAGCTTCTGTCAGAAAAAAAGCACCTTTCTCTCAAATGACCTCAAGATGATGCTTCATTTTGTAACAGTTGTCCACTGCAATCGGTGCACCTGTAGGCAGGTCTGGCAGCTGAAACACCTTTCTATGAAGTGCAGGTCACAACCCCGAAAGACCCCAGTGAAGAACTGTACACTGCCTGAAAATATTGTCTAATGAGCTATCCTAGGGAATTTCAAAGATTTTTAAACTGATTTGGAAAAAACACCCCGGGTAGGTGTACAGGAAACAGAGAGGTAGTTCTCATCACAACGGCAAATGAATAAGCAAGGTAACCAATACAAAAATGCCTGTGAAACTCTAGTTCTCCAACAAACACAAACTCTAGTTTAATATCTTTTTCTCCATGATTTTGTCTTCTCTGCCCAGTCATCTCTAACTAAAACAAAACTGCTATTACAAGAAGTGTTTCCTTTGTGTGCAAGTCATGCTCCATGTTTTGAAAGGAAAGTCAAGTCCACTGTAAGCAAAGAAATCACTGAAGGTCCCAAGACTTCCACTTTTAGGAGGAGGTTTGGAGTTTTTAATCCCAAATTTACTGACTGACTAATTGCATTTAATGTACTAAGTATAGGAAAGGGATGGTGTTCTAGATGCATGCCTATAGCCTTGCTTACAGCTGGCTGCATTAGGCACAACCAACATTCACCACAAATGCCTTTGAGCATTTCAATCTCCTCTGACAGCATATGGAAAAGTCCACCCTGGGAGACACCCGGCATTTCCATTCCTAAAGTCTCTTTGTTGATACAGGCCCTCACCTTGAGACATATATCTGAAAAATACTTGGATGCTACAATTCACATCTCCAGAATAACTATGCCTGCTCCAACAAGTTTAAAAGCACTACTGAGTTAGCAGCTTTACTCTGTAGCTAAAATGCGACCTGAACTCCTGCACTTTATAACATGAGGCTTGGGAGCTTGTGTAACCAGAGAATATCCCCTCCACCTCCTCACTTTGTGTTAGAGCAACGCACATCTCACAAAGATACTTTCAAGTCCTGTAGTGCTGATGTTCAACAACATCAGAACAGCTTGGAACGCTTGCTCAGAAAGTAAAGTAACAGCTCAGAAAAGGTTCACTGGAGTTTTGAAAGACAGAATGTACCATTATCTGCAATTCTCTTGGTTTATGACTGAAATGAAACAACCAAATTAAATTTAAGAACCACTGCATTAGTTTCATAGTGAGCTACTCAGAGACACGTGCTGGTAGACATGCATTTGTGAGCTGCTGCTATTCTCCTTTTCTGACCCCCTCAATGTGCCTGGCAGACACATTACTAGTTGCTGTGGCCATCTTTCTTGCATCCTCTTCCAGCTGGTATTCAAGTGCCATTCTCCTCTCCTTTGCTTTGCTACCTCTGATCCCTCTCTTCTCTCCTCACTTTTAGGCTGTTTGCTCTTCTCACTCTGCCTTTCTCTTTCAGTGCAGACCCTTCCCTGCTCCCCATGGGCCTCTTGATTCCAGCACCCTCCATCTTCCCTTTCCTGAATCCTTCTCCTTGAAGACCTCCCGCTGCCCTCTCGCTGAACCTGTCCCCTTCCTGCAGGGTGGGAACGCTGGCACTTGTCATCCCCGCCGGGGATGAACAGTTGGAACAGTCATAAGATCTGCCTTTATCAGCACCTCCTGGTACCAACACAAATGATCAACTAACCCAGATGGTGACGCAACAAGGCTGGAATGTACTTAATATGTAAATTGATTTTAATATTGACAAACAGCTTTTCTGATGATATTAGGATTCTGCCTGAGGGCAATAAAGACTAAACTAGCTGTGGCATGCATAAAATACGTTGACTTACTTGTTTATATCATTAGATCAACATTTATTACATTAATCATTGCAAACTTTTTCTATTTGTGGATAGGACATTATATAAAACTCTCATGAGATCTACCACATACAGCAACAACTGTTTGATGGTGGGGAAGAATACAATCAAAGGCCAGTGTGTGTACTCAGAACAAACCATTTTTACCTCTGAACCCCTTCACTCAATGCTGTATTCTCCTGTGAACTTCACGGTCTCTCTGTTCTACCACAAGCTCACACTCCAATTTCTCTTTCAGCGTACGTACTTTTCTCAGGGAAGAGGCACTTCAAAAAGTAGCTGCCATTAAAGTTTTAGGAGCTCAAATTAACGACATTCTTTAATCATCTGTAATTCCTACAGAATAATGGAAGGGCTGACTGTCAGATTTCAGGACTCTGTAAATACTGTGTAGTCACTTTTCTCCTTTTCAGGGAACCACGTTTTGCATTTCACTAGCAAAAAAAAAAAAATGTCTGTCTTTCACTTCAAAAAAAAAAACCCCAGCCTTCCATGAACTCAGCCATGGATGGCATCGCTATATGAGTGCTACACTTATCACTGTCATAACAATTCATCCACATACAGACGCCTGAAACTCCTGGTTTCCTCCGAACCGAGTAGTTTAAAAAGATAGATGGCTGCCTTCTGGCTAATTGTGGGAGTTCTTTCATTACTATAAAAAGACTTTTTATATCTCAAGTGACTTTATAAGCAGTGAATAATGAGACTTAAAGTCTTTAGAAGAGTCCACTGATCAAATGCTAGGATAACTTATGGGCACGGTGACCTTTTCCTCAGTACGATACTCCAAACTGCTGCTGTTGGCACATTATTAAAATTCCCCATTTAAGGCATGCCGTTCAGCACAAGGCAGATTTTATTTTTCTTATTTTTAAATTCAGTTTAAGGTAGCACAGCAAGAGCTAGAGCTCTCCCAGGGGTGAGGACTAACTCCTGCCTGCTACAGCTGTGCAGGAGCAGGATGGACAGCAGCGGCAGTGCCGGCAGCCGGTTCGGTCTCACTGTCCTGCTCCTGGCTGTGATGCCGGTACCAGGAGCCTGCTTACCCCACACACAACAATCCTCACCCCAGCAAGGGAGCACGTTTCTGCCAGCACATCCACCAGCAGGCACTAACACACTGGGCTGGATCCTAAAAGCTGCAGAGAAAGGCAGCCGACAGCATGTTGCTTTCAGCCTCTCCAGAAAGTTGAGTTTTGCCTTGGCCAAGAGGGTGCTCCACGTTCCAGTGTTTCACACTGCAAAACAGCAGGAATGTTAAACCCAATGTCAGAGCGCAGAGCCCATCCCTGACTGAAACCCTGACCAGCCCTGGGTGCTGTCACACATCTAACACAACCCCATGTCCTGCTGTGGTGACAATGATATGAAGTGCTAAGGTTTGAGGGCTCCCTAAAAGCGTCTGCACTTGCTTTTCTTTAATGAATGTACAACAGACTTGCTCTACTTCAACATGTATTTCTCACTGTGTATCTGTTTTAATTTTTATCTTGAAGGAACAGAAAAGGCTACCCCTTCTTGAAATAAAACTCAGAGTCTCCTTCCTTATTTTTCCATTCTTCTCTCATGCTGCCTCAACACTAATTTGACACTCATTCTCCATTGATATTCATGGCTTCACTCCAGAAGAAGTATATTGACAATATTTTTTTTGTGTGTAATAGTACTTGCAAAAATTCCTTCCAGCTTTTTACAGGACTAAATATTTTAAAAATACTTTTCACAAGCTCACAGATATTTTCAGTGGCTCAGCCGTGGGGGCTGACGCAGCAATACATTACAATTTTAACATTATCCTGCCTCTGGAAGATGGCAAATTCCTTGGTCAGGAATTTTCTTCTTTTTCAAAGAAGAAAATGTGAATTCAGAGGAATCACTCATTTGATAAAATGAAGTAAGTGATGGGGTCTCACTTGCCACTTAAAGTCCATTGATGCTTTTTGTATCAGAAAGTTCCCAGTAGCTTTTAGGTAAGCTCAGCAACAATTTTTATTTGAAGATCAAGAGAGAAGGTAATATTAACATCCAGGAGAGCAAGTAATTAATGACAATATGCTTGTTTAGTTAAACACAACGTACATAAAAGAAACTACATGTAGATATATATATAGGGATACCTTATAAAACTTTTTTGTCTGTTTCTTCCCTTTTGCTTCTCTCTCTCCTTCTTTGATATTCCTTTAGAGACCATTTAGTCATGTAGGATTACTTTACTTTTCTGCTGTCTGATGGTTTACTACACTGTCAGAAAAATATTTTAAGTTGTCAGTTTCTGAAGTTTAATTTCCACATTCCTTCCTAGCAGGAAAAATGGTAAGGGGTGTGAACACTAGGACCAGTCTAATACTACCTTATTTTTACAGCACCACGGCTGTGTACCCGTCTTCACTAGTAAGAGCTGCAGCTCCTTCCTGGCTGAAAATACATTACAGCTGCTATTTCTGTCCCAGTATTTTTATGTCTGTTCTTCCTTCTGGAGTGCCTCTCTCCTTCCTCTCCCCATATCTCTGCCTTCTCTCACCACTCCCTTTCACTGCTTTACTCCATTTGCCTCTTTGGCTTCCTTCCCTTATCTTTCTCTTCCTCCTTTTACTTCCTTTATCTTCTTGCTCTTGATCTCTGTAGTGTTGGCAGCAGCCGCCACTCCTGTACAGCTTTAGTACTTAACACCTGCAAAGGAAACTGCATGAAGTCTACTTTTGAAGCCCCTCCATTCTGGCTTTGGGAGAGAATGAAGAAGCTGGTTTGGCTTTCCAACGGGATCTCTAAACGTCAAATTGCAAAGGGCAATTACAAAGGATGTTCACACAACACTCATCAGTTTCCTGTTTCCAGGCAGTTCTGGCTGTCTGGCAAGACTCTGCTAGAGCTGCTGTTCCAGCTCTCCAAGGCACAGCAAGGCTGTTAAGGACCAAATGGCCAAAAAATACAGCAGGGAGGTTACACGTGGCTTGTAGCCAAGGCTGTGCAGTCAACTGGCCACTGAACATGCCACATGAATCAGTTTTGTACCACTGCCTTGAAATACTACAAATCTCACTGAAATCCAAGCAGATTTTGAAGAATTGCTGTGTTAATTGTTCAGAGAAATACCTGGCCTTTGGATATATGTGGGCAATTCTTGCTGCTTTCAGTGCACTGACATCAGATGGTGCAGTTTAGCACACAGAGCAGAAAAGACCTTTTAACATCAGGAACAGAGTAATTCTTTCTGTTCTGAGCAACGGAGCTATCCTTTAATATGTAATGAGATTATGTGACAACCTTTTGATTATCTTATGTAAACCTGGCACAAGCAGTTTACTTAAAACACTGAAAAAAACCACTGCAATCCACTTTATACCTCCTCTACTTATCTATTTAGGAAAAAAACACCTAGGTGCAAGGACTGTCTCTTTTTGGCAATACAACATCAAGCACCACAGAGCACCAAAGTATATAGGGCCTTATGGATATTGCTGCAGTAAAAATAGCGATTGTTATACATCTGTGCTGCAAATTTAGACAACGGATTATAATGGGACATGAATTAAAATAGAAACACTCGAAAATAAAGTTTATGGCCTAGACAATGAAAATACTGCTCTATGACACAACGTGGGATATCAAGACAAGGTCAGCATTGTCTTTGTTTTGTCTAAGGAAAAAAAGTCCTTTTTAAAAATATATATGACATTTAATAAAATTAAAAGGTAGGTAACAGGGAAAGAAGAAATAAAAATAAGCCCCTCCCTTTTTTTTTTACATTATATATTAAAGGAGAAGTTGTAGGTGCACATAAATTTCTGCTAGCAATATACAAATTATATGTACAGGATTATTTTATAAAGGGAGAGATAACTTCTATATCTGCCTATAAAAGAATAATCGAGCAACAGCTGACTATCTAGAAGTGCTTTTAATAACAGCATAGTGTTTGTAAAAGCAAAGTTCCTGAGCAAATTAAGTCATTTCAGCAAAATCAGCAACACAGAAAGGTAACACTTCTCAACTGAGCTTCTTAATTGAACCTCACAGCTAGATTTTAAAATGTCATATTTGCCATTTAACCATGACTTCTGCCTTGCAGTGTTTACAATAACTTTTGCAGCCTTCTTTAGTAGGTGGCAAGAAACTGTTGTAAAACATAAAAAATTCTACTTACAGAAACCAAAATGCAACACTGCAATGTCACAACTTGTAGAATCTTTATTTGTACTTTAAAAAATAAGATGAGGTCAGGGAGGAGCAATGTAGACTTGCATCTGGATGGATATAGAGTATCCAAGTGCAAATTTCAATCAAGACCTAATTCTAGATGCTGTCAACAGTTCAGCTGTACCTGGATTCAAAGGTTTCTTCCTGGCTTACTTGTTGAAAGGTTATGTTTTAGAAAGGCTCAGTTGGAGAACAGAGTATTTCCCCCCTTAAATTTAAAATCAAATAGGCTCCTGTTTCAAAACCCACATCATGTAGGACTTGAGAGTAGCTTTCATGTCACGCAGAGAGATAAATTCTTTAAGAAAACCAGGTTCCTGTAAACTTTCATGGTAAGCTGACTTTACAAGCTATTCAAGTAAAATGTCATAGCATAAAGCTACTGGTGAAAAGAACCGCAGCTGAAAAGCAGACTTCCAATAAACTGAGAAACGTCTGAAGCAAGTGCAAAATGGCAGGTCAAAATTTAAACAAACCTTCCCCACCCGAGGAGAGGCAGACAGGCATAAATCATTGCCGGCAATCAATTCTCCTATTTGAATTCTCCCTGACACTTGTTGGGCTCAGTCGCTGACACAGAACCATGGCAAAAAGGCCAGGCCCCAGGGGAAATTTGGCCAGCTTCCACATCTGAGAGTGAACCACCCGGCTGCAGGTCTCCAACCCTCATAGCATCGTTCTTTGTTCCGAACATAAACCATCTTGTTCACTGAGTTGCAGGTCTGCCTCCAAGGTCTCAGGATAAAGAAAATTCTTTGATTATTATTCGTGTAAGAGACGGGAAATACTGGGTGAGGTTCCAGCCAGGAATCGCGCAGGTAGCTTTTCAGGCAGACAATCTAAAAATAAACCTGCCAAGTTAATATTAATGGTTTTGTTTCTCACTGTGACTACTCTGCATCTAATTATTGATATTGTTAGCCAACAAGCAACATGTCTAAGAAAAGGGACTACAGGTTTCAATCTCTGTGGAAATTCAATATTTACACACATAAGAGACAAATCTTCTCTTGATGGAGATTGTCAGAGAAGAACATTTTTTGGGAAAGAATTTGCATAGTGGCCTCGAGTGCTTTTATTAATAGCAAATGGAAATACTGTCACACTCGGTTGTCAGTGCAGAAGTCTCACTAAAGCACAGCTAAGGTACCCAGCGCTACCTTACACGCATCCAGAAATGCATTATTTTTTTTCCCATCTCACACTCCACAACTCAGCCCTAGGAAAACCCAGAAATAGTGAGATCAGGTACCCAACCGTGCCACCTTAACCTTCAGTGTCCCCCTGATGCCTGCTGCAGCCAGTGGGAACGAGCCCCAGGTAAGCCATCACATCCAGTATGTCGCGTGGCTCTGTCAAGCGAGAGAGGGATTACCTGGAGCACCTAGTGGCAATGTGATCTCAGTGACAGCAACGCTGTCCCATCTGACATCCTCATGCCTGATCAGTGGATGAGACGCATGAATACCAAAAGGGATTTGGTATCCTCGTTTCACCCTCTGTTTTCTGGGTAGGAGGAGGCACAGAGCCCCTTGGAGGCTGTGAGGCAGGTGATGCACATGGTCTACAGGGCAAGCAAAGAAACATCATGCACAAAAAGCTGGCAGTAAACTCAAAAGGCACTTCTGGAGCTGCCATCAAAGCCTGGCCTGGCAGTTAGACAGTCATTTCTGCCCACCAAGTCTTCCCTTTCACTCCAGGCCCAGGCTAGTCAACCAGACTTTTTTAAAAGTAGGAAGAGCAGGGGAACACAAGACTTTCCCTTAAAAAAGGAGGACAGTAAGGATTGGGGGCAGTAGCAGCTGCATAGTCACACAGTAGCCTAATGAGTAAGTCATTTGCTTAGAAATGGAGAAAGCTGAACTCAACATAAGTGAGTATGAAATCATGTCTTTCACTCTACAAGGGAGACTTGCCATCTGGTTACTGAACATTTTGGAGCACGAGAAATTATACACCACTTTCTGAAGTTATGACTTGAGGTAATTAAATATAATCTAACCAGCTATTAAGTAGGGTTGGAGTTAAGCTCGTGTGGGTAAGATGAAGACTACTCTTCCAAAATGCCCCCTTCATTCCAGTCAAATGGGCACAACAGCTGTGTTTGGAAATCTGGTAGTAGAGCAAATGAGATTACTATACTTTCTTAAACCATGACTCATTGCAGCATTAATCTTTTTTTCCTCCACCTTCACTGAATATTTAGCCTTCTCCTCTTCTGCCCTCCTCCTTTTTGCCTCCAGGGTTCCCAGGTAAACCTCCCAGTACTGCTGAAGCCATTGGTAATTTAGAAGACATTAGACATGTCATTAGGAATTGGCAGGTGAAATTTGCTGGTATTTCTGCAAAGGTCACTAATAAATGCATTAAATAAGATCACTGCAAAGACAAACCCTTCTGGAGCTCCAGAAATAACCTCTCTCCAGCCTTTCACTTTTCTTTTTAACACTATATGTAGATAGATATTCCCCCAGAGTCAACTCCATATCCCCCTTACGACCGCTTATCTAACCATTTCTATTTCACTGTAGCTAGTATTTTCCCTTATAATACCACATCAGATATTTTTGTTTCTCTCAAGTCCAGATAAAGAGGACCTACTACATACTCTTTGTCCAGATATGGCATTTGCTAATCAAAAAGTCTATCAGGTTAACCTGGTTTCCTAACCATCTACCCCTGCTTAGTCTGTGATTCATTATATCCCACTTACCCTTTGCCTCCCCTACGTGTAATCATCCTTTTCTTCAAGTTGTACTTTAACACCAGTGTGCATGCTGAGCTTGAAGTCTAGCAAATCCCACAATGATCCTAAGCATAGGTACACCATTTGATTTTATTCTACTATCTCCTGCATGCTAAACTAGTTTAGCATATCTCCCTATTTATCCTGACTACTACTTCTATCAACACTGGTGTCGCTTGCCTCACAGCTATGCCAGTAAAACTACGTCTGGGGGTTGTGCTAAAAACCGAAAAAACCTCGCTTCAGAACTCATCTTTATTAGAATGTTAGGGTTATTTACCTTACAGGCAGGTGTCTTCTCCCTCCATGTTGCCCGTGTTCCACTCAAATCCCATCTTCTACCCCTTCACTCTTCAGGTGCTTTTCCCCTCCACTCAAATCATGTACCTGTGCAAATCCTTCTGAGAAGTTTTTAAACGTTTCTGCTTGATGCAGATAGTGTCTTCCCAAAAAGGAAAAAAAATCTTCTTCAAAAGGGGCAGACTGTGAAAAAATTACTACTCTCCTTAGGCTGTATTTCATGGACTACCTGGACACAAGGATGGTGTACAGTCAGACAACCCAGTCTGCAGGTTGAAGAGGAAGACAGGAATTGCTCTTACTACTAAACACCCTGCATTTGCAGTTAAACTTCTCTGATGCAGACCTACATTAGGCTCATGTTTCTATTGCAAGAATAACTATTTATGGTGTTTTCAATTCTGCCTACCAGTAGTAGATATGTCCTACATAAGATGGGACATTGTGTGAGTGAAGCATATGCAACACAATCAAAACTGAGCTCTGATTCCTGAACACACACAAAAAAGTAATGTGACCCTTCAGTTTTAAGAAAATTTACCTTTCTGAGGGAATATACCTCAAAGTCTCAAGTGGCCTCAAATCTGGTACACTAGCCCTCAAATGATCTCCTGTGAGCCACACCAGCTATCACGAAAATTCAAACTGACTTTCAAAGTCCTTAAGATTTTCCCATTTAACCACACTGAACCTTAAAAATAAAGAGACTTTTGCTTCACCACAACACAGTCAACAAGGACTACACAGTGGACATCCTTTGGTATCACAAAGCATTGGCAGTGTGAGAATAAGGAGCGTATCTCCAGCACTCGCTTCCATCTCAGTGTCATCTATGCTACTGCCAGTAATGTGCTTCAAGCAGCACACCAGATTGTACAATCAACTCTGACATAAGCTGAAAAATAAATATCTATATTCCCCTTGAGCCATCTAACTTTCACACAAACCCCATGACTACCTATTCTGATCATTAATTTTCTGCATGTCCATCTGAAGACATAGATCAGCTGCTGGTCAATGGGTGAAAGTTAGCAGTTCCACCAACATAACATCAGCTTTTGTAAGCTTTAGGGAAGACCAGTCTTCATATAAGTTAGGTGGTATCACCTAGACTAAATTACAGAGCAACCAGACAAACTGCTTGCCCAGCCAACTGCTGACTGTGTTGACTTTCCATCTACAACACCAATCTTATCCACTTACATTTAAATCTATAACAGGTGTTTAGAAGAAAAGTGGTACATCTGCCTCTTTGCAAATGCCAGAAGAATAAAAACTGTGGAGATACTGGGAACAAAAGCAAACACCAAGATACAGAAATAAAGATTTTCCATACACAGAGGGTTGGGTAGGGTTATCTAGGTGCATAGCTGCAAATACTTATCCAAGCTAAAATACACAAGTCTTGAGCTATTAACGCACAAGTACAGTTATTCACACAATTTAAGCATGAAAAGATCTGTTAGTTATAGTTTTAAATATACAGCATGGGAGAAGATACTCAGACCACCAAAGGCAGACACCTAATTTAACTGACAATTCTCCTTCTGTAGCAAAGACAAGAGAAGGGAGGAAAGGGCAAGTCAGAGGTGTAAACTAGCTGTGAGCGAGCTGAACCACCCTCTTGAATCAGCCACATCTCTCCGGTGATAACAGGGATTCTAGAGAACTGGAGAACTGAGCTGGTTATAAATTTCAGCACCTTAGATGATGTGTGAATATCCTTTCAATTTACCAAATGGCATGAACTCAGATTTGGAGATTTTAGAGACAAAAAATCAGGCATTAAAATAAAATGCGTGAAAACAGGAAAAGAACAGATTTTTTTTTTTAAATGCTGAAAAAGTATAAAGATATTTTATTATGGCTTTTGGTAATCCAAGGAGAACATCCCTATTAATAGATAGTAGCATTCAAGGGTGTCGTAAACATATTTCCCAGGATGAGGTCTGATTTATAGTCTTGGACAGCAATTATTCTTCCCATGTCTTATAAAAGTAGAAAAAAGCATTCACTCAGCATGGTTTCAAGTTACACAAGTACAACACAGCAGAGACTCCACTGCTTCTTGATGCCTTCTGTGTTGCCACAAGTTAGCTCAAAGATGGTTTTATTTTTTTAGACTAATATTTTACAGGCTGTTAATCCAGAAAGTGGATTATTGCTTTTGGGTATTTTGTGAAAAATATAAAATAGAAAACAAGTGGGGTATTTTATTTAGTATAGCTGCTGTGCATGGGCAATCATTTCTTTTTCTCCCATAATAGATTAGGCTTCTCAGCACCACTTGGACTTTCTAAAGCAGCTTCACTAACATAGTTGGCTATAAGCCCCCCAGAGCTCGTCAATTATCTGTGAATTTAGAAGGATTTATACAAAAGATCCTAATGAGCTGGGTTTGAAAAAGACTGTAAAGGTGTGAGGTATTTATCCTGAAGCCCAGAACAGCTATGATGGAAATATGTATTGTGCCAGCTCATGCGCTCAATTACTGTTTCTTGATTTAGAAGTCATGTTACAAAAAAAAAAGGAAGTGGAGCTGTGAATTGGACAGTACAGGACAGAGAGTGCCCAAGGTCTGCCTTTATCGCTGGCTTGGCCCTATCATCTTTGCACAGTCACTTAACTTGACTACATTTTGACTTTTTCCCTACCTGTTGTTACACTTAAGGTAAAAGAGTAGAGTACCACTCTGATTATTGATTTCTAATAAACTGTTGATTTTTTTTTAATAGAACATAAGATTTTTTTTTTTGCCATATAGGCAGAGCACCATTTCCAAGCATGATGCACGCTTGTTGCGCTACACCTCAGAAACACCTTCCAGCTGAGTTCACCTTTGCAAAAATGCTCCGAATCTCGAAAAAGAGCACAATCGCAAAGCAAACTGTAGTAAGGACAGATGTTGAAGTTGGATAAAAGCTGCAGCAACAGCACAAAGCAGTAACTTTATGATTGACATTTGACCCTCGTTCTTGTAGCTCCAAATGTCACCAATGTTCAATACTAGTACTGGATGCGTTACCAAGAGGGGAAATGCAGAACAGTGTTAGCAGAAATAGGACAGCTTTTTGTGCCAGAGTGTCTGCATTTCCAATCTATCTGACATCTGAAGGATTCCATTTAAGGTCTGGACACCAGTTGGCAGATACAGATGTAAATGATGTCCTGGTTTGAGGTAAAATGAACTATTTTTCTGTTTTACAATTTTGTTTTAGCTGGGCCTCTTTTAACTAATTAAACTCTGAAATTAACAGCGTATTGTTCAGAAAACTGTTCACAGTGGTAAGACCTGATTATACCTAGGAGTGGTATGCAGAGAGGCCCTTTCTTACACTTATTGCTACAACAACCAAGGTCAGGTAATTTCGTTATTTGCCCTGTTGGAGGGTTGGAAGCAGAAAAAGCATAGAGGGGTCACACCTGTAGGGAGGAGCGGACAGGACAGGTGACCCAAAACTGGCCAACTGGGGAATTCCATCCCATCTGCACCATGCTCAGTATAAAAGCTGAGGGATCAAAGGGTCAAGTCTCTCTTTTCAATGTCCGATGTCTGAGAAGTATCCTGTCTGTTCATCTCCCTTTGATCCCAATCTGAGCATTCCTGACTCCAGATCTGGAATCCAGCTCCTGTTGATCACCGAGTCCAATCTGGGACTTTTCCCAATGCCTGCTGGTGATGTGATCGTCATCCTGGGAGCTTGATACGGTTTTGAATACATTGTATCTATTTCATTTTTTCTTCCTTTTTAAATTTTAATTTTAGTATTAATACTTCATTAAAGTAGTTTTGTTCATTCTAAACTCATAAATCTTATCCTCTTCCTCTCCTTTCTTTTTGGAAGGAGGAAGGGCCATCTGTCAGTCTGGTTTTGGTAAATCTGGCTGACACCACGACAATGGCTTGCAGGTACAGCTCCTGGAAAATATGGTGGCTGCAAAGAACATCTCCCAGCTGGGAGCGCTTTGCATGGTTCCATCAAGCTCTGCCAGTGGCATGTTCCCTTTGCAGCAGGCTGGCACACTGCTGGCACCAGAAACAGCTCTGCCTTCAGGTTCCTGACACTGGGCTTCAGTAGCAGAGCTGATACAGGCAGAGTTAACCACAAAACTGGGGTCTCTGCACAATTCAACTTGCACACTGTAGCTGGATACAGCTGGGTCGGGACACTATTAGGCTGGTCTGCTCTTAATTTGTGATCTGTAGCATATGCCTGTTTGTGTTTGGAGTCTGTTCTTTGTCACACCGCATGAGAAAGGCTTTTAAATGACCATTCACAGGATATTTGACACATTCAGAAACCACCTTCTGTGTCAAAAGAATGGACTGCAGAAATACAGATGAAGAGAAAATACGTGTTGTTATATACACTAACTAGCCCTCTGGAACATGCATGTAAAACAAAGCTTGTGACATGTAAAATTAATTGTAATTAAGAAAAAAAAAGTTTTGTGAAAAAAGTTAGTGGCATATTTGATGGGAGGCCAGAATATTGTTGCCTAAGTATAAAGATATTTATAGACCAAGATGTGCAAAACTGGAACATAATTTTTGCCAAGTACAAATTAAGCTAATGTACCATTAAAAGCTGGCAGCTCATATACATTAAAAACATGAGATTAGGACACAGACTGTGCTATGACAAACTATCTGTAGAGAGACATGATAGGGGTGATCCAGCATCCAGCTAGGAACTTGAATATCTACTTGCTACTTCTCCTGTGGCATATTCAGGAATATTGATATCAATCCAAATAAAATTATGCTTTCTTTTTGGCAAAAAACATTAACGCCAGGTAAAAAAGAACCAAAAGGTATGAAGCCTTATGAAAAGTAAGGCAATAGTTCTGGAGACAGTATATATTTTGTTTTGTAACAATGCACAGCTCTTCCTTATGTTGGACCTTAACTTCCTCACCCTGCAGTAACTTCATCAAAGCTGTCCAGCAGAACTTCGTTGCCTTCAGGAGAAGGAAAAAGAGGGAATAGATAGAAGAGCAGCTTGTATTTCAGAATGGTGTAATTGTACATTAAAGTTCCATCAGAGGACATTGGAGATCTCCACCTTCAGCTAAAAATATCCAATGACCTTCCATGCTGCCTCTACCTCCTTCTCCTATACTCTCTCACTGACCTCTTTGTTAATAAATATTTTTACCATTACAAATCACTTGCACCTTTGGCTCCTCTTGTTCATGGGAAACCACACAGAAAGCAAAGACAAAAGACAGAATGTGAGAATTTAAAAAAAAAAAACCAACAATAAAGCAGCAGAATGTTACCATGTGATCACACATCTTGTGGCAAGTGACCACACCACTCGAGGCTCATGAGTCTGATAAAACACTGGTCTCATGGCTAGAGAGTCCACCGGGCAACAAATTATCCTGAATCCAAGGCCAGAGTCTGGAGGGCTCAAACCTTTATATGATTTTACTTTAGCCATGGGGGCACCAACTGTGTGCCCTGGGTAGCTCTGCTGCCACTACACGAGAAGGATGAATGCAGAAGCAGCAGGTGAGGGACACAAAGATGAAGCACCTCCTTGAGCAAAATGTACTTGGACACATCTGCTCTAGTCCCCTTCCTTGCTCATCACTGTGACCTGTAGGGCTGCCCTTCCAGTCTCTGGAAAGACATGTGCTCCAGCTAGTGATAACACACCCCTGACCCAATCCCAGTCTTTATTTCTTTAATTTTTTACTAGTGTCACATAAAGGGCCTGCTACCACATCCACATATGTGTATGGAGCTGCCAAAAATCCCAGCCATTTGGGACTCTAAAAGACAAAGAACCTGTCCCCTTTAAGAATAGCTTTCAATATCTACAAATTTCTTAGAGATCTCCACTGAAAACAGTTCAGCAGTAATGAGAAAGAGGGATTTCAAGAGTACTGATGGCACACAGAAAAACAAAACCTGTGGATTTTTGTAGGAGCTCTTCGATTTCTTGGTCCCATCGGAAAACTCAACCCTAACTTTATTCATAAATCATGAAGGAAAACATAGCTCTAAGCCACCTCCCAGCCACGCAGCAGTCAGTTCATCAAAACAGAAGTGAGATGCAAACTGCCAGACAGCACAGAGGAATTTAGGTGAGATTCCCAAACCTTGAGGACAGATGACAAGGAGCCTGCGTCTCCAGAAACAAAGACATGCTGTACACTGAAAAGCAAACTCGTCCATCTCTGTAAGTCTCTGCTGCTGCATTTTTTTTTACTGTGTCTGGTTGGTAGGCTGCTTTTCACGTTTGCTTCATCAAAACACATTGCTTCATCTGCAGCCTTTCAAAATCATTTTCCAATGATAAAACAATCATGCCAAGGACTAGTAAAAGCTCTCCACTGTTCCATATCTGCACAAATTACCTTGTATTTCAGATGATTTTCCGTGCATTTAATCACTACAGATTAATTAGATGGCATACAGAAACCAGCAAAACACTGAAGAGCTAACTTCAGTTTAAGTGCACATGAAGCTAACTTGTGGCTTTTTAGAACAATTTTAATTAAAAGTACTGGAAAAACCATCCAGCTGAAAATATTGGGAGCTTTGGGATGGGCTTAGCATAGCTAATTAATTGTATATTTAATCAAAGCAGCCTTTGGCTGCAATTAATAATCTATTTTCCTCTGGTAATAAATACAGTCATTCTGTGAAACGGAATATATAATTTGCAGAATGCCATATATACAGAAGATCCATGCTGAAAAGAGATCATTGCAATCCCAACCTTCAAAGAGCAGGTTGTTTTCCTTTTAAATATGTAAGACTTTTTGAAATCAGTTTAAATGTCATGTCATAACAACAATTTCTGGAAAAAGATGCCCCAAAGTGCCTTGGATTCCTCCAAAAGAAGAAAAACAATTTAAAGCAACAGTAGGTTTGAATGAGCCTGACTTTTCCAGTGAACCACAGAGAGAATGCAAGAAATGTCCCAAACCACTTCCAACTAGGTACCCTGATTCCAACAGCAGCAATAGGAAATGCCACTAGTAGTGGACACGTGAGGCAAGTACTTTTGGCAATCCATTCCCACGTACCTTCCCAGGCAAAGAATTTTTACAGGTCATCTTTTTAAAATGTCAGTTGCACAGTGAACCTGAAAAAAAGCCTTCTTCACTTTTTTTCTAAATGGCAGAGTATAATAGTTGGCAGATTTTCAGCTCTAGCCATCCTGGCCAAATGCTGGATGTGATCCATGCAACCAGACGAAAACACTCCCATTAATGCAGCATAAACCTTCCAGCTTCAGGAGTCACAGAAACACTCATCCATCTACTCACACAGTGAAAGCCAAGAGCTGCTACAGCATCTTTTCTACTACAGACTTCCTTTCATTTATGTGACACAAATTCCCAGTCGTGCTGCTGTAGCATGTTTTTCATGTGGTCCCGCACTGAATTATCTCCACTCCTTTACTGGGTAGATGCAAATTTAAATAAAAATAGCTACATTAATCTAACACGATGCATCTTCCACTTCTAAAATATTTAATGTTCTAATATAAATAACAGCTTTGGCTCTCTGCTTGCTTAGTTAGCTTAGAATGCAAAGCATTTTATCTGCATTGAAATATTTGATTAATTTGTAACATTAAAAATACTTTCTTCCCTTTTTCTTCAGTTAACACAAGAGACTGCCTAGGAAATTATCGGTCTGATGCACCCTTCTGCTATAATTAAATTGGCAAACACATTAGATATTGATCTGCTAGCAAACATATATTGATGAATACCAGCTTATTGGGAATTAGTGTTGAAATGGAAATGGATGCTTCATTTATATATTGTACATATATACAACACACACTGTAACCTCTGGTCATTATGACTGGACTACAGTAAATCTATAGATTTTTGCTTTTCTTTAAACACATGCAAGTACAGCTGATTTACATAGATTTCATAGCATTGCAGTAAGCACTTTTCCTGTAGGAAAACCTAATGCTCTTTCACTGTCTTCTCTTCTACTTTCTGTGTACTTATTACAGATATATTCTCTTCTTTTCTTATGTAGGAATCAAAACTTGCCTCTCCTGATACTCACACAAATACTACTTCCTACGTTATTTACAGAGATTTAAAGGTGCAAGTTGGCAGCGGACAACTTTCTGGAAGCCTTTTCCAAGGAACTCGTTTTCACAGCCTGCTCATTCAAGAGGACACTGAAAAACTTAAGTACTCTAGTCAGAGTTGAAACATGTCCCTGAAATCATCTTTTTGTCTCAGCTGTACCTAGTCTGGCAAAGGTATAGCATTAAAATGATTTATTGTTTTCGGAAAAACTGGGAATGGCAGGTCATAATAGTACTCAGCTAGCCCATCAGCCTTGTTCTCACCCATGGAAAAACATCTCTGGAACAGGATTCCACAAACTACTCTAATTACAAGTGAAAGAGCAAAGGGGCTTACTCTGCATATTTATTTACTCCATAACTAGAATTCTCTAATAGTTAACCATTCTCAGCATTCAGCCACACACTCCTTCATTCTATTGGATCTCACTGTAACTAGTTGCCCTTCATCTGGAACACTTTCCTTTGCATGACTTATCGTCGCTATTTTTCAAGACATGCTCAAATTATATGATAGTAGATACCTCTGAAAAAAAGACATAAATACATATGCCAGTTATGCACACCAAGAATATGCAGAAAAAGAGCATAAGTCAACAATTTGTATTTGGGCTCCATCTTGACTACAGGCTTTCCTAGTATTTTCCACACAGTCCTCTTTTTAGAAGTTATAAGCCTTACTCGGGCAGTTTGTCTCATGAACAGTAAAAAGCAGAAATTGCTTTGTAGTAAAGACAGATGTTGGAAGAGAATCAATCACACCATAACCACAGAATTTGAAGTATAAACCCCTTCATTTCCACCTGTGAATCTTCCACAGCAAGCCGCTTGCTGCCAAGGTGTAATACCTTAGGCTGCACTAATCAGATGATAAAGGTGGTATTTTAAAGTAGTCAAAACTAGCTGTGTTGATCAACAACTCGGGATGCAAGGAGAGCAATAGAGACTGATGAAGCAGTATGTTCATCTACACATGGTATCAATAACATTTCACATTCCACAACCTAAAATGGTAGAAATCATCACATCTATAACATTTAACTATGTATGTCCTCGAGCTTTGCCTTCTATTCTTTTACACAATTGCTTCCTGCTGCATATTTCATGAGAAAGGAGACTGGAAAGAGGTGTGCTTAATAAATGGTACCATTAAAAATTTTGGATTGCTCTTCTTTTCACAGGCATTATCACAGCAGAAATCATTCACCTATTCTGCTCTGAGCATAATTTCCATCTTAAACTTAGTCAAAGTAGAAGTGCATCAAAACAGTAAAAATGGCAATCTGATTGATGAGCAAAAATGATCAAAATCTTGTTCATGTGTCCTTGTGCTGATACATACCTTCAGGATCTGCTTTAAGAAGGTATCAGAGCAATTGTACATAGAAAAAAAAAATAATAAAAATAAAATAGGTGGCTTTGAAAATATCTGAGTATGCAATACATCTCATTTCTACTGTAAGAGATGGACTTGATCTCCACTGCTTTTAATAAATGATCTAATAACAGAGCATTTCTCTGTTTCAATGACACACAACACAGAGTGTTATTGCTACTATTATCTAAAGACATCAGAGTAAAGTACATAGAACACAATAATAATGTATCTCGTGCAAGAAAAGGTCATGCAGCGGTTCCACAATTTGCTGATCCTAAATATATATAAAGTTGTATCACCCCGCATTATAATCACATTTCTGATGTATTGCCAAAGTGCATGACAGCAAGTTTATGGTACAATGCCAATTACATGCCACTGTGGGAGAACAGACAACTGTTGAACCAGCATAAAGTTAGAATGGTGCAGACAGATGATATCTGATTTGGTATTAAGCATAAGCCTGCTGGTAGGAAATTAGCCAATCAACATTTTTTCAACAAAACCAGAACATGAATTTTAACTCAATCAGTGATAAGTGCAGTGCAGTCACAGAACTTGCTCTCTTGTATTTATGAACCATAGAGCTGCATTTACTGCATCACTGAATGACAGCCCAAGAGAGCTGGGGAATACATGGAATTTAGCCAGGCAAGCCTTTCTTCTCATCTGAAACAGACACAGCAACTTTAAATGAAACGAGGACTGCAGCATTTGATCTGAATTAAGCTGAACTGTATTATTTACACAAAGGCTAACAAAGGGTAGTTAGCACACGAAGAGCAAGAGGCGGTGTTAGCAAGCAGTAAGAACCCAGGAGGACAGAAGAAAAGGAATCAGCATGTTGGAACAGTGAAGGGTTACTATAGTCAGACACAGATAATGGGAAAATAAAACAATATACCAAAATGTCTCTATATGGTTTGTGATTTTGGGTATGAGTGACATTTTTGTTTTACAGGTCCAGATTTTAATTCCTCTGCAGAAGAAGTTCTCACTGTAAATGTTTCTTATTGACTGATGGAGATAGGATCCATCAGTAAAATGGATCAAAAATTAGATGTTGTTTCTCTAATACTCCAGAAGTGGAGTTGCTGTGAAAAAGAACTGGGGGTGATGTGGGGGAGAAATCAAAATGAATCTGTTGTTATTACAGAACAATACCAATTAAAACTGGATTTAACTAATTCTAAAATACTGACTACAATGGCACAAGATAATGTCAAACCACATCACCAATTAAGAACAGGGAAAATAACTGCAAGACTTGAATGAAGTATACAGAGACAATTAATCCTCTAATTCATTCAGGAATTGAAGGGTGAAATGCTTTCATGTGCACTTATCTATATAAAAGTTTCCATCTTTTACTTCTTAAGAAATGATTAATCTTTTTCCATTCCGGTGTATCAATGGATTTTTTCCCTTGGTGTATGCCTAGTATTGTAAACCATATGTGAAAGCCTGCTTCTGAGAAATTTCCTGTCTTAGTTTAGGAATTTACCCACTCAGATAAATTGGACAAGCAGATACATCACAAAAGTGCCTTGGATCTTCTGGATTTAGTGCTGAACTGAGCTTCCTGAACTCATGAGGAATTTAAAGCTTTTTAGGATAAGTCTGAAGGTCAGAATCTTCACAGATTTTTCTACTCAGGAAGTGTTAGCTTTTCAGAAGCAGCTATTATGCAGAAGTCTTGCACATGGAAGCTTGGCCCATCAAACAAACACAATGTCCTCTGACAAAGACAGAACTGAATATAAGCAATCGTTTGCCACTCTTAAAAAAAAAAAAAAAAAGACTCGAGGCCTTGACTGAAAGTCTCTAGAATTAATCAGCAGTAGATTCAGTAGATTCAGTAACGTGAGTTGAGGACAGAAGTACCATCATGTTGCTGGAAAAGGTCAAGGTTGAAGACAAAACAAAAAGGAAAGAGCTTAAAACAACCAGAGTATCTGCTGTGACTTCATGACAGTTGTGTAGTGGTGAAAGAGATTTTGACTAGATTTTACCTGCCCTCTCTCAGATCCAAAGTAAGTCCTTTTTTTCAGTCAAGAAGAGACAAGGGATTTGCTGCATTTTTTTTTTTTTTAAGGAATCACAGCGAAACCAGTCTAACTATCCCAAACTTCAACCTGCCATGACAGTACTCTGATCAAGACAGAGTAATACTAGAAATGCAGGGCACACCACACATTAGAGTAATATTTAATTACAGCCACTGCCACCACCCATGCTGGTGGCAATGACCTGGCTGGTATATTATACTGATTCAGTTTCCCATGGCTCAGTGTTGCAAGCTAGAGGACTGGATGATGTGAACTGGTCTAGATGGTAGCATTTAGATGGAAAATGGCAGGACCACAAGCTAAAATGGAGAAAAAAGTAAACATCACAGAAAACTTAAAAGCCACTCATGTGGCAGAGTGATGGAGACCAAGGGAAAAGAAACCACTAGCCTTGCTTCTTCAAACCAAATCCAGGAATAAATGCATCTCAGCTCTTAAATCTCACAAGTTTTGAGCACATCTATAGTTATTCTCTAAATCAGAAAAGGCACCAGGATCAGACACAGCACATTAAAAAGAAACCCCGTAGAGGAAGGCAAAGCTTGTTCATTCTTGTTATGGACCCCTTATAAGCTCTTTTTTGCTGCTTACATCATTGTTAAGAGTTATTTTATTTTATTTTTTTTAAAGTTGCACGACTTTTATTGGTGAGTAAAACAAGAACAGCAGGATCCAACTCCTATCTCTAGAACTCTTTTATCTGCTTAGCTGACTGTATTAGCCACTTTCTCTGAATGGAGAACGGGGGAAAGTTCAACAGCAGACTGACATAATAACGAGGACACAAAATATAGATGAAAAGAATACACGTCTAAATGTCTGATGAACTGATATTAGCATATAAATGCAATATATGTACAACAGCAGCCTTTGAATTAAACCACAAAGAACACTGTCTACTTGATTAGTTGTTTGTTTTTTTCTTTTAAGGGGACACATCAGAGCCACAGATTGATGCTTTAATAAGGAACCCGAAACCCTTTAGTGGAGATTAAAAGGGCTAGTGGTTAGATGTCATAATTCATGGATACTGATTGCACAGGACTTTGACAAGAACCATTAATTGTCACTGTGTAGCTACCTTCTGAAGTCACATACTCAATTTAGTTCTAGTTCTTACAAGATGTGGTAGGATCATTAAAGGAAGCTTGAGGCTAAGCACTGATAATGGGAGTATTTTAATATTCTTGGTACTTTTACAAAGGAACAGCATGTCACACACCAATTCTATGTACTGCACCTAAACTTTCAAATGAAAAAAACCCAGCTTTTTGTTGCCTCCACTGTTATCTAAGAAAGTGAGGTGTTAGGGTTTCTGCAATCTCTTGCAAGCCCGAGGCACAGCAGGAATCTGAACGAAATCACACATGAAAAAAAAACAACCCACAGAGGGCTTTCATATTTCCTTTGTTTGAGGTCTGTCTCACCTTTTGGACTTATCTTACAGATTGCCTACTATTCCATGGTAAAAATCACTGTTCATTTAAAATAAAAGGAAAATAATTAAAAGCAAAGTGTGCCTTCTTCCTTCCCCTGAAGACGTCAGGAGTTCTAGGGGATAAGATCGTGTTTTTGCTCCAGTGACAGTGAGGATGGATAAACCCCCAGATTAATATAAAATACAACAGATGCTTTCTCATTCTCCCTTCTTTCTTCTCTGCAGTTGCTTCAAAGCGGCAAAACAGAAACACAGCAGAATAAATAGAGGCCAAGTGTGCCCGTGCAGGCAGAAAAGCAGACAAACGTTTCAACACGAGGCCAGGTCTCAGTGCTTGTAATTAAGGCAGTAGCAGGGTTTAGGTCAAATAAATAACCATAGGAGAGGCATGGAAGGAGGTTCCCTCAGGCCACTGTGTCCATCCTGCCTGGGATGGACTTTATTCTACCACAGGCTTATACTACCACGCGAACATGAGGAAGGATCCACCTCATTTGCCTTTTAGGTATCCAAAGCTGTACGTCTTAGTGGCTTCCTTTGAAGTCAAAGTGGGGAAGAGGGCAGCTTCAAGACAATGCATCTGATCTGATCTGACTGATCATTGTTAAGGGAGAGATCAAGCTGCCCTCTGACGGTGCCTGTTTTTCGCAAGTCCAGGCATGTGGCTGAAGTAGGGCAGATGAATCCCATCCAAGTCTTATTCATTTCTTGACAGCTTGGCTGCTGACCGCAATGAGCTAGTGTTTCATCTAGTGGGTAAACGGAACATCACCCATCATGGAGGGGAAAACATACAATAAAAAAATCCAGCAAGAGTATAATGAAATAAAAATAGCCACCAGAAAAAAACAAGCCACTAGAAGTTTTCATTCAGGTAGTCTTACTTTCACCTATATTTTGCTAACTAGATACTAATTAAGACCTCCTTCCAGTGTTTTAATAGCTTAATTTGAATACTGTCACTGTTCACGCAGGACCACTTCCAGTCTCACTTCAGACTGACACTGAGCTCAGAATCTGGCTTTATGCCTCTAGCAGCCATGGGGGTTTCGTTTATTCTTTTCTTTCCCTCCTCCCCCTTTTCTTTTTTGAGAGAGAGCGTGAACTATTTCTCAAAGTGAGACAGCAAAACTGGTAATATTTCAGGAAGCTTCAAAACTGAAACTAATTCATTGTTCATAAAAAAGGAAACAAAGCCCAAGAAGAAGGTTCAGGACTACAATTTCCCCTGAGGTTGGCCAATTAATTTTGGTTGTGGTGTATTTGGAAGATTCAAACCCTGCTTTGTTTACAACTCATTCTATATTATTTAACACATTATCGCTGTTGACATCACATTAATTAAATAAGCACAGAGACAGATTGTTCCAGCTCTTGAAAGCAGAGTGAATAAAAGACCTCACAAGAACAGATTTCTCTCCCTCACACATTGCAAACACAAGATCAGAGCTAGAAGTATTTCCTGTCACAATTTCATCAGGTACCAATCCTTCAGCATCTGAGCAATTTCCGTTTCGATTATACTCAGCACATGACGAATTAAAAACTGCCAGAAGTCTCACAAAGGCGTTCATGGAGTGCGTAACCTGCTTTCCCAGGCTCTCTCTGAGATTGCATGCACCACAAGTGGAATATACTGGATCAACAGGTCACGGGAAACGTGGGCAAAGAGGGAGTTTGCTCTCAGCAGCACCCAAGCAGCACCAGTTCCAGACTGGAGCCATGTCCTGTTTCTTGAGCCTTGAGGAACTGATTTAGAGCAGTAAGGGAGACCTATGTCTGGGAGAAAACCACTGCTAAAGCACTTTCTAGACAGTGATAAACATTTCATTTGCATATGTACATATTGATATCCTGAGAGGGTCTTCTAGGACAGCTGACCTTTTGGCTACTCTTATGAATTCCATGGCTTCTCACTCATCAACATACTCTTATGGCCATCAATGGAAAAACAAATATATCCTTTGGTTCCTGCAGACCATGAAGGCTGCTGCTGCTAAGAGAACAGCCTGCTTAGAAAGATCTGATCAAACAACCAAAGCAAGCATGTTGTTGGGCTACACTGTTCTCACTCTCTCCCACTCAGCACAGTCCATCCAGAGCAGGACTGCTAATGTTGTAACTCCTGCTGCAAAAATGCAATTTCTCTCCTCAGTTCTCTTAACAAACATTTCCCCTTCCACATACTGATTCTAAGATTCATAATACATGCAACTATTTCTATTTCACACCTTTTTCATATTTCTCTTGCCCAAAGAACTCCCTCCATGACCCCCATATCTCCAGATGTTCAACCGTAATGGATGTACACACAGAGTTCATTTGTTTCATAAAAATAGCCTACGGGAGCACCTTGGAATGACCACACATCTTTCAGGTGTGCTATTAATATAAAATAAACTATTTTAACACATCCTTAATCTTGTTTAATAATCCATCCTAAGTAAATTATCTTGAAGCAATGCTGGACTATGATTGATGGCGCTCTCCATAAAAATCTCACTGTTGGCTCAGTAGGAAAGATATACCCTACTAATAATAGAAAACTCACCCTGGATATTCAAATCGGCTGCTGGAAGAAACAACAGGATGGAAAACAGTACTGATATTTCTGAAACTAGCTCAGCGTGTCTCGTGCTCTGTATGAAGCAAGACAGATGCCTTCCTCCGTCTGCTCGCAGCGCTAACAACTCGCCCTGTGTCTGCATCGCTGGAGTTATCGCTAAGCACAGCCTCACTGTACATGAAGTACTAGCACTTCCATGCAAATAGCACTTATCAGAGTTGTATTTGCACATCTATACAAGATGATTGTTGTAAAGGCATGGACACACAAAGCCTCCGCCCTACGCCATTTGAATTATCGATCAATTACAAACAGATTACTAACAACTATGAATCCTTTATCCTTATAATAAATCACATAGGCAAATAAAACATGCCTAGGGTGAATAGTCTTTCTCTCCTCCTCTCCTTCACTACCAGAAGTGTAGCACTAACTTCTTTGTAGTAAGGCTAACTTCTAAAACCAAAAAGGCAATATATTGAAAGGATTGGTGGTCTTTTGAGGTCAAAGGAGCATTTCCTCATGCATTAGTATCTCAACTGCCAAAATAGAGACCGCTAGTAAGTTTATCCTCCAAAATACTAACATATCTGAAGAAGTTCATCATTAAAAAATGCCAAGTATGGGAACAGATTGCCTTTTTGTTCATTTTAAAGCATCTCACTCCAACAACTTTGATAAACACAGAATCCTTAAAAATGCAGTGATGTTATCTAGTAATATACATCACAGTGCCCTAATTCAGCTAAGACAAGTGAATAATAAAAAGAAATTTATGTTATTGATCAGGTAAGGTAGATCACACAGTACCTGAGAAACTATAGCTTTACTAAGCCATATTTCAATATTAATCTGCTTCTGATTTCACACAGACTTCCTGTATTTCTTTGTAGTTTATTTAGCAAACAGACTCTTTATTCCTTTCCTATTCCAAGAAGGAAAACACTTGGACTCTGGTTCAAAGGCTCTCACTTCCTTAAAGAAATAGAAAATGCAGAGTTTAAAAGTGACTCAAGATCCTAAATAGTTTGCTGATCTATGCCACATACCTCATGCCACAGGGCATTACTTCGCCTTGTATTAGAGAAGAGTTTTCTTTGCCTGCTGCTTTACTTTGCTATATTAAAGAGTAAGCTGACTTTTAACCAAATTTAGGGTAGACCTAGATGTCCCCTAGGGTTTTTACCAGTACTGTCATCCATATATAGAAAAGGGAATGTGTAGAACATTGAACAAAAAGACTAATTCCCCAGGCTACGTAGCTGTCTTTCTAATTTCCAGTTATAAAGACAAATCTCTAACCTGGTTGATGAGGAGTAAGTTGGTGAGTACCTGAAATATAAACTTTGACACGAACTCACCAAGACTAGTCCCAAATCACATCAGGTTTCAGTCTGTGAAGGCCAGCATTAACCAAACGTAGCAGAAATCGCAAGTCTTTTATCTCTCTAGTGTACAATATTGATTGCTTAGAAACTCATCACAGTATTGCCATTTGCATTTTACTGCTTATTTCATTTTATTTTCTCCAGAGCACAACCCAGGCTCAGTGTGCTTCACATTCATTCAACTCACATACCAGCCTCTTCAAGGCAGGACACCCTCCTCTTTCTTCTCTTTATTCTACTTTACCTCTGAGAGTCTTCAAAAAAGCATCAGTGTGGATTCTACTACAGAGATGGAGTCTTAATTGTCTCATGCACTTCAATTTGGGCTTCTACAGTTTACAGCAGAATGGTAGTCCCTCTGCTACAGAAACTGCTCTAATTTCTTTGTCTTCCTAGATGCTCCAGGGGTTTGTCCTTATAAAGTAACATTCATGGATGGCCACCAGGACTTTCAAGCATTTTAAAACTCAGAATAAATACACTGTAGATCCAGTAAAAATATGGGCAAGTGTGAATTTTTCACTACTTGTTCTATCAGTGCACGTGCAAGAGCCAGACTCACTGTTGTCAGAGCAGTCAATACTGGGTCTGCCTGCCAGTGCCAAGACAAGTCTACACCAAAGCTGCTGAGAGTATCAAAATACAAGAAGGCTTGAAATCAAGCCTTCACCAGAACAAGTAAAACCATAGCAGCAGCTTTCCCCAGCACTGAGGCAGACATCCTCTCTGCTGATAAAGTCTACCCTGCCTGATGCTTGAAGGGTTTGGGAAAGCAGTCCTAATTTGTCGTGTCTTATCCTAGCCATGATCATCTCCAAGCTGATCTGCATGAGCTGGTGAAGTAGATGCAGCTTGAATGAAGCAGTATTTTTGGCTCTTGAAAGGGAAAGATTTGTGAAGTGGAGCATCTTGCACACAGGAGCAGACCAGTCTGCTAAGAGCAGGATGAGTGGGAGGTCTGCCAACAAGGCATGTGGCTGGGCAGGCAGGCAGGGGCTCGGTAAGGAGATCCCTACCAGAAACCATGAAATGGGTTAAAGGAGGAATGAAACATGCTTCTCTCTTGATGCTACAGATAATAAGATAACAGTAGGTGGCTACAACCACCCTGGGTTTTATGCCTTTCTCAGGGAATGCAGCAAAATGTAAGTGCTTGTGTTGCTGCTCACACACTACTGCCCCAAAGTAGTGTCTGCTTTCTCGCACACACACACAGAGGCATATATGCATGTGCAGGTAGATTTCCACTGTCATGTTCAGAAAGAAACACAAATTAGCATTGTTAATTATATTATTGTGCTAACAGCTATAAAATGAGGTGGATTTATCAGGAAAATGTTGTCCTGTCTTCCTACGAATGTGTAACCAATAGTCTGTGCTTAGAAAAGCTTACATATCAGTATATAAACAAAAAAACCACCACCACCAACAACAACAAAAAAACCACCCAGAAAAAATAAACCAAAGGAGAAACACAGATTGACAATATGATGGTGAAATTTGCTTAATCAGCATATCATTTATGTCATTATCTCATTCTGTATCTTACTACTGATGTTAAATCATACCTCTGCTTTTGAGACTATAATTAGTGCCCCTTTAATGGTTTATAGAAATAAGTGCAACTTCAAGGATGCAACAAAAGGCAAAAAAGCTGCAAAACACTAGAGCAAGCTGGGCATTATTTTTAAACAAATGCTCCTGACTCTTCAACTAATGGAAAACAAACAAAATCCAAAACACTGAGCATCTTTAAATGTGTCACCACTTTTATTCTAATTACACTGAAAGTCTAGCAAGCTGAGTCAAACACCCTTCAGTATTCCCAAATGGATTCCTTCAGTTACATTTCAATAATCTCCAAGCAGATTCCTTTAGTTACTTGAAAAAAAAAAAAAAAAAAGGAAATATTTTAACATAATATATTGCTTCTTCAGAAGAACAATGTTAACTTTAGGATTGCTACTTAGTCTCAAAATAGCTCCAATTACACTGAAAATTCTATTTACACAGAAGAAATAGGAGGTTTTATCACTCAAAATTAGTGGCTGCTGCTAAGGTTTTCAAAAGCTATGCAAGACATTGGGGAGTTCCCAAACTGAGCTATAATGATTTGTAACTTCAGTGGTTTGTTCTACACTCGGAAGCCTGAAACTCAGATCTCACAAGGCAGGTTCTAGGACTGTGAGAAGGCTAAGGGAAGACCTTACTGATGGTACCAAGAGCCTGGTGGGGAGGTACAGAGAGGACAGAGCCAGTCTCTTCCCAGTGATGCCCAGCAGCAGGACAGGAGCCAGTAGAGACAAGTCAAAATGAGGGAAATCCCAGTAAGACATCAGGAAAAGTGCTTTGCCATGAGGGTGGTGAGACGATGGGAAAGGCTCCTCAGGGAGGCTATGCAGTCTCCATCCTCGGAGAAGGCTCTGCATGACCTGCACAAAACTGGCCCTGCTCTGGGAGGGTGCTGGACCTGATGGCCTCCAGCTGTTCTCTCCAACCTAAATAGTCTATGATTCTGTTCACAGCATGTCACATGAGGGAAGAGAAATGAAGAGAAATAAACAACTTACCAGCCAGCTGGGCATTTTAAGGAAAATAAAAGGGCCCTTACCTGAAAAACATAACAGAAAGTAAAACCTTAATAGTTCATCAAAATCACCAGGCTAATGAACTGCAGTAACTCCTGCTACATAAATAACATACACAATTATGCATTCATGACATTGTAAACATTTCCCCCAGTATGCTCATACTCTGCAAAAGATAAGCTATAGTTACGCTGGAATGCATACGAGGGGTCTCTCTGTGTGTGCCCCTTCTGGGGCTTACTCCCACAGTTCAGAGAAAATAAGTGTGTCATCTTTAGGCTCTGTGACCTGAACGTTTTTATACTCCCTTACTATTTCAATTTCATCAAACACGTGCCAACATTTCTTGTAGACAATTTCACCTTCAGTCCCTGCTGAGGATCTGTCCACTAATGACCATAATGAAACATGCTTTGTGTGAGAGCCTGTTCATTTATTTTCATTCCCGTGAGTGCCTTCAGAGACCAGTGTTGCAATCACGGCTACTTACTATTTAATTCCCAGCCAAATTTATGGCCAAATTGAAAAATGGATGCAGGCTGCCTGATGCAGGATGCTTTTGTCTGAAGTGTCCTCATGGAATCATTACACTTGCATTAATCTTTAATCTGCAATTAAACAATCAGTTCTATGTAAAAGATAGCTGCAAACAGATCTCCTGAATGTGTACTAGACAATATATCTTAATGGGCGTATGCGTGCCATGAAGGGTCTGAGGAAAGTCAGCAATTAGGACAGCATCCATCACTGGGCCCCAGGTCAGGGAAAGGTTAGGGGAGAACCAAACCTCCCCACGGTGCAGAGCATCCGTCTGCTACCTGCCCTGCTCGAGGGCTGTGCCTGCAGCGGTGGGGAACACAGGGAGAAAAGCCAGGTGGGGGTGGGAAAGGAAATACAATGGATTAAGGCATGGCTTTGCTGATAAATCTGTCTTGGCAGAAAATGCAACCTGCTTTGAATCTGTTTCTTTCCAATTAAGAGCCCTGCTTCCAGCTCCAGCAGATGCTTAATTGGAGACTGAGGCTGCCAGGCAGGCACCAGCACCATGATCATTAACAGGTAGTTTGAAGCCATTAAGGTGCTCCTGCTTGTCAATTCCCCTCTCATATACCACTGACATAAACAAATGCATCTTCTTACTCATGGCAGCCATCTCACCTCGCAGGGAGAGGTGCACACATGTGTGCTGAAAACTCGCCTTTGGTTCCTGGGACTGGGAAGTTATTAAATTAGCACCCAAGGCATCTGACTCATTGGGGAATACAAAGGGCCTTCCTGCCTGGTGTCGATGTAATATTAGAGTGGTACCAAATGGCTTCAACAATAGGTAAGCAGAAGGGCATCTGTTTCAGATTTGACTAAAATTGCATAATTAGATCTTGGTAAGAGATCCGTCTGCTCACGTGTGCTTTTATCAAATGCTCTTGCCTTATACAAATAAGGAACCAGCTCTCAGACCTCTGTGGACATCATTTTGGATGCAAACATAGGCCTTAAGAAACTCTACACCTGTGTGGAGCCTTCTGTACGAAGAGATGACTATGCCAATACATCAGATTTTTAATTACAAACATGGAGAAACAAAACTATGATGATACCTGCGAACCCTGCCTTATTACAAGGCATTTCTCCCTTGCAAGTTTTTTCCTTAAGAATTCACTCACTGGTTTAGCTAAAAAAAAAACCAAACAAACCAAAAAACAAACAAATAAAAAAAAGGTCACTGGATTGATGTCAAGCAGTGAGATTAATTTTGTTTTCTCTTACAAGGGCATCCTGGCAAAAATTCACAACTGTCCCATTAAATGATGTAAAGAATTCACTACCATGTACCATTTGTGGTTTACAAATCAGCCAATCTTGACAATCATACGCTAATTAAGGGAAAGGAAGTAAAAGGCATTTATTGATTGCAAGGTCTGAAGCACCAGAAAACTGATTAAATATATGTTGTTAAGGAGTTAATAAATGATTTAATTCTGCTATGCCATGCTCTCTGTACACCCAGGGCTATGGTATCTAAATGGCAATTCAATGCTGCAGTCTTCCATTATTTCCAGTGGGCTAATAAGACAAGCAATTAGACTGTTGTTCTTCTCTTCAAACCGCAGCATTAATGTACTCAGTTGTGCAAAGGAAGAAGTGATACCCAGCAGGTGTGAACGAAACTACCATATATAAAATATCTGGTAAAAAGGTGAGCCATTCTTTCAAAACAGTTGCAAGAGAAGTCTCAGTCGGCTGCTACATAAAAACAGTATTTTGCAGTTGCACAGTGAACACAGAAACTTCATAGCTATGGTCCACTGGCAGAGAAAAGAATCCTATATAAAAGTGAAACCTTTTTAATAGATTTTATCCCTAAGGTAATATAGGCCACTGACAGACTATGGTGCCTGTAAATGTTTAACTGAGACCCCTCTTTTCTGACAATCCACCTTTTTAACAACATGCTACTCATGGTTCAATCAGTAGGATCATCCTGACACAGATAACCTAGGGCCAGATGCCCTTAGCCAAGTTTCAGATGGCAAACGCATGGAGGTGTCTTCTGTAAGGTCATGCAGATGGCTAACGTGTGCTCCTGGACCCAGATGCCTCCAAGGCAAGCAGGGAGGAGTGTAGCTATAGCACACTGCACCCACACACACAGGGCAGGGCAGTGGTCGCTGACCAAGAAGCTTGCTGCCACATCTGGCTGCAAGCTGGACAGGAGATTACGGGGCTTCCTATGAGACACAGACAGGACTGTGTGGGGCTTGGTCACCCCCCTACCTATGAATGGCCATGAGGAGTTTGGTCAGACAAAAGCCGAAGTCCTCAAGTTCTGCCCTATCAGAAGAATTTGCTGGTCAGGTTGAATAAGTATAATCATGTAAACGAAGCCATATATTTACTACTTTCTAATTCCCCTTCTACTTCCAAGTGATGCTATACTGCACTTTTCCCTATCATGCTTCTACGCTGCTTGACAGAATACCAATGAAGATATCTCTCACTAAAATTTAGAACACTGTCCATTTTTTCCTTTGCTCCTATAATATATGCAATTGCAAAAAGGGATCAGAGTACAGAGGGCTGTTTTCCAAGTTCCTTATGAAGTAAAAATCATCATCTCTCCTCTTCTTTTTCTCCTTCCTCACATGTACACATGAGCACAGCACACACACGTGATATAAAATCATTGAAAAATAGGCCTAGACACATCTCAGATCATCACGTAATCTGCCCGTCTCAAGGATTTACCTGAGAGGAGTTTATTTAATCTGTTCTCAAAACCTGCTACTAATGGATGCTTACTAGCAACTCCAAGCCATCCTTCTTACTCCTGAAAGGTTTTCATTGGACTCAAACCCAAACCTATATTATTGCAATTTAAGAATGATATTTATTGTCTCACCCTTCACAGGCATGCAGAAGACATACTCATATATGTACCTTTAAAAAACAGACCTCTCCCATCCCGAAGGACGATAATCCTCTTGAGCTTCACTTTCACGCCAACCCTTTGGTGTGACTTCAGTCCTGTAATTCTCAGTTACTTGCATACTTATTCTCTCTTTCTCGCTCCCTTGTTTACCCCCTCATATAAATTATGAAGCTTTACACACTGAGCCATCCTTAGCAATAATGGGTTTGCTCCAAGAGCAAATCAAATTTACAGCAGAGCATGTGCTGCTTTGCATCTGCCAGTCACACAGCACTCTCCTCCGAAGCCTACCAATAAGCACAAAGTGGCGGGTGGTCATCCCAACAACACTTTGTGCTTCTGTACCCAGCCCAGCAGTCTACACGATTTTAACCAGGGAGCTGCAAGGATAAGGAGAAAAAAAGATATTTTTTTTTTCCCCAATCATGTTAAAATGTTTCAAGTGGCCCATTTTCGCTTTCTGTATGCTTCTGAAAGATGACTAGGAGTCAATATGAGAGATTAAGCTCTGTTGGCGGTGTAGTGTATTCATAATATATTAATAAGCCAGAATGCCTCAATGTTGGTTTGACACTGGCAATAGACTAAACTACAAGAGGACATTGACACAGAGGTGAGAATGAAAACTGAAGGTAGTGACAATGGATTACCCTTTAGCAGTTGAGGACCTTGGGAAATGGTAAGAATGATGTTTTATTTGAAAAAAAAAACCTATAAACACTCATGACTCAACAAATCTCCAATATGAAAAACTGCCTCTATGAATTTTGCATTTTAAACTCTAGGAAAGTCACAGTAAAGCCTGTCAGTAAATTACAGAAAGGGAAAGAAAGAGAAGACGTGCTGTTCAGATACAATCTCACTGCTTTGTTACGTTGTTATATTCACATTTTGGTGACAGCAGGAGGCCCTGTCACAAATTGCAGCCCCACTCCATCAAAGTATTGTACAACTGGAATTTCCCCCCAGCCAGCTTACCAGCAGGTACCTTCATATAAATGAGTTGGTCCTATCTAGCCATTAATATTTTAAATAAATACTCCTTCCTCTTTGAGGGCAAACTTCCTACCTCTGAACACACTTTCGGAAAGCATGTATAATTGTATTTATTTAATTGGAAATAAATCTACACATGCTACAGGCTTTTAAAGGCAGACAGCATACCCTGCGTCACAGCTCACATAAATAATGGCAACTGGAAGTCAGGCTCCTCAGACTCCAGCCAATAAGCCTCTGACACCACGATGGATTGGAAAGTCAGTATCTCAGTGGGGAAAATGTTTTGTCAATTAAGAACTTCCTTTTATTGCTTCTGGAAATAGAAATTGTGAAGTCAGGTTTTTAACTGAAATGTTTCCTACTAATGAACGAACTTTTTGCTGAGCTATGTCAAAGCCAAAAGGTTTCTTAAAGCATTGGGATAGCTCATATTTTTCTGGTTGCTTTGTTATTATTTTCTTACTGTGCTCTCAGTTGGAATTGGAAGACGCACTAGGATGAATGTATATGCAAGATGCACTTGCAAAAATCTGAAAACATAACAGTATTGCAAAACATTGGTTTAAAGTGTATTCTGTTTTTTTACGGAGGCTTACAATTTCCTTCACAAGGTACTGAAATTCTACAGCCATAACCTCCTTTAAGTATTTCTACAGACTGATCAAATACCTACCGAAATCTGAAACTGATCTATTTAGCTTGGTTTTAGACCATATCTTACATGCATTGTCTGAACATCCAAAACATAATCTACATGCTCACTGACAAAAAAACCCACAACAAAACAAACAAAAAAACAACTCCCCAAACCCCTTGCTCTTCTGTACCATCATATCACAACCATAAGAGAAGTGGAGAAAATTATTAACTCGCTTTTATACCAGCAATAACAAAATGTAATCTCACAACAGTAAAAAACAAAGCTGAAAATGCTGTGATTACGTTGATCCCCATGTCAGTAAAATTGGTCATTGTTATAATGTTGCCCACACAGCGATGGAGCCCTTGCCTACACAAACCTTGGCCATTTCATCAGGCTGTGCAAACACGATCCTGCCTTACATGGTGTTGCTAGGAATTCTTCACAATCGCTGGCTTTCTTAGGAATGATGACAACCCCAAACTTCTTAGGTCTGAGGCTCTTAATTTTTTTTAGCTCTCATCAAGTGTGGCTCTCTTGTCTCTCAACTTCCATTGACTTTCTTCGCCATTTCCAGCAAGGAAATTCTTTGAAATTTTCCTGCAAGGAAGTACCCTAAACAGAACAAGAGATTAAAGCCCTCTTAGAAGGGTTACACGGGTGTTTCACTAATCTTTACCACCTTTCTACTTTCTGACACTCAGCATGTACATTTTCTATATTGCCACTAGCTATTATTGGCTAGTGGAAATACAGAGCATATAAATATATATGAAAGATACAGACACATAAAAAGTGCAATACACATGAGTTCAGACCACTTAATGTCAAGGAGAAATGAACAGAAAAATAAACAGTAGGAAGGAGAAAGGACACTAAAGAAGGCAAAGGTTTTTTATTAAATCAAGGATGTTCTTGGCTTCCAAGTCTGGGGATCAAGACCATGCATTGCAAACGGATGCTAATTATGCAACTAACACTGAGATATATTGTACAAGTTGTGTATGTCCTTGCTTTTTGCACTGCAAAAGCAGATGATACAGGTCAGCAATCTGATGGTAAATCATAGCATGAGTTGAAGCTGAAGCCTGTGGTTGTCTCTGGGTCACAGATTTTTATACTCTTTGCTTGTGCTAGGCTACAGACTGAAATATGCTGTACCTGTGTGATCTTTTTCTGTCATTAAAAAGTAAGCAGATTTCTTTTCTCTAGGGAATGAGGTATGAAGAACAAAACATAGCACAAAATGCATCCATTTATACTTCACTGGAAAACATTGTGTATGAAAGTGAAAACAAAACAAAACAAAGTCACAAGGAAATCTCTGACTGGTGCTAATGTTTATACTACATCTTCAAGAAAGTCAGCTACAGGCACTACCCATGCATAGAAGCTACCACTGACTCCCATGCATTTTCTTTGGCATTTTTATGAAAAAAGTTAGTCACAATGTGCACACAGGAAGGCATGATATATAGCATGATGCTGGCTCTGCCTTGGGTTTTTTCTTTACTTGTACGCACTCTCAAAAACTCGAATAAACCCATTTTAGCGATCCTGCCATAACTTCCCTCAAGCAAACAAACACAACTGATGCTCAGCTTCCTTTTCTTCTGCAAAACTTGAAACTTCCTAACAACCTTTCCCCCCTTACAGTCCACTGTCACCCTTAGATGTGATTGAAACAATACTAATAATATTTGTAGCTGGCTATGACACTCAGCCACCAGGAGCAAAGCTATTTGGCACAGTAATGCAAATGACTGCATTCATCAAATGAGCTTTGTTAGTTATTCATTGTTTTTCTTATCGTTCCTTCCCCAAACCCCGGTGCCTCTGCAGTGTGCACGGAGGTGTGTCCGCGGTAGCATCCCCACTGCAAAACCCACCCTTATCAGGCAGAGCAGGGCACTGCAAGAGTGACCTGCCAAGTCACCGCGTCCCCTCTCCTTTCCTTCTCCCTTTTGTGCCCAGCATCGCTCTTTGTCCTCATCAGCGGGATCTGTCTCGCCCTGCTCTGATCACCACGCAAGACCCTCTCCCACAGCAGGAAGAATGATTTGCCATGAAAGGGACTCTCCAGAGATCCATAGTTCCCACCTCCTTCTACCCCACACTTCTCATTTTCCTCTGAAATCAACCGACCTTCTACAGGGACTGGCTTTTAAAAACAACTATGGCAACAAAACAGCCCAAGCCATCGTGCATATCTCAGCAGCCCAGCAGGCCTGCACAGACAGAAAGTGGTATTGACAAGTTTCAAAAGGGACAGACGCACACTCTGATGCAGTCAGGCACTCGGGGCTTTTTTTTTTTCATTAAATCATTCACTGCTTAACACATATCATTCTGTACCTCCGGAGAAAAGCTTTTGGGAGCTAGAGCCAGAGATTAATCCCCCTGTAATTTCTACTGCTGCTGGCGGTACTAACTGCCACGGGATTTTGGTGAGAGATAATGGCACTGTTAGCTTGTAACCTAGGTGTAAAAATGGTCTTAATAAAATCAGGATGGTTGAGGCCCCACCAATAACTGCCACACACCAATTTTATTGGATGTAACAGATGCAATCCATTTCATGTGATACAGAAGGCTCATCCCAATATGGTAATTCATAGAGGTTGAGGAGCTACTAAAAAAATTGTCTACCACAATGGTGAAGCACCCAGGTCAATCCAGTGAGTTTAACCTTTAAAGCAAAAGTCATGGTATAAAAAAAGCTTTGGTAAGAGGACTGGTCTGGCTATTTCTTCAGTGAAGATGCAATTAAATAGGGTGTAAAAACTGTGTATAATTAAACCAATTTCGAATGATTCTGTCAGATATTCCATAATTAATGTTTGTATAAGAACAGATTTTCCGTTTTGCAGGAATCAGCAGATAATCAGCAGCTGATTGTTAACCTGCGAATATGCTGATCCAAGCATAATTATTTTTACACATGTACCTACCCTTCCATGAAAACATAAGCAAGACACGTTTCCTCTACTCAAAGAACTTCTGTAACATCATGAGGCATAATCCCCAAACAACCCCAATTGTATTTTTTCTGTTTATCTTCAGCACAATAGTTATACTTTTTGGGGGGGGGGAAATAAGAAAAAAGAGTTGAATATGGTAGAAGTGCTAATTTCAGATTCTTCACACCCTGTATGGCCTTGGGTAAACTGGTAAATTTTTTTTTATACCTTTGCTTCCTGTACTTCCTTGTCTCAGACTAACATTCTATTAGACTGATAGGTACTTCGATACTACGGTTAGGGTAATAGACCTAAAACAGTACTATTACACACGCTGTGCAATGTACCTATAGATATTTTACAAATTAAGTGTAAGGTTCCTGTAAATCCTTTTTGGAAAAAGAAGAGTAAGTAAAGATTTGCAAAAGTTACAGATGCCATCTATCTGGACTTCTGTAAGAGCTCTGACACTGTCCTTCACCATCCTTCTCTCTAAATTGGAGGGATATGGATTTGATGGGTGGACTGTTCGGTGGATGAGAAATTGGTTGAATGGTCACATCTAGAGGGTAGTGGTCAATGGCTCAACGTCCAGATGGATATCTAGTGACAAGCAGTGTCTTGTCCCAGTACTGTTAACCAGTATCGGGACCAGTACTGTTCAATATCTTCATCGATGATATCAATAAGCATCAGTGGCCTTTCAGTACTTAAAGGAGGCTTATAAGAAACATGGGGACAGGGATTTTGAACTAAGAGGGTAGATTCAGACTACAAGAAAGACATTTTTTACAATGAGGGTGGAGTAACACTGGAACAGTGGATGCTCAGAGAGGTGGCAGATGTTCCATCCCTGAAAACATTCACGTTTAGGTTGGATGGAGCTCTGAGCAACCCGATCTAGTTGAACACGTCCCTGCTCACTGCAGAGGATGTGGACTAGATGACCTTTAAATGTTCCTTCCAACTCAAACTATTTTATGATAATATCTCTTGTTATTATCAGGTTTTTCCCATTTACGATCTTACCTTTTTTTTTTGTTTAGGAGAGCAGTTCTAATGCAGCAGAGAAAACAGGTATAATAATAAAAGAAGATAGCCCTTAAGTCATGTCTGTGTTAGCTCTGGTATGAATTTTTAGTAACTGTCATATACAGAATTTCTTTTCTTTCTTTCCCTCATCTTTTTCCAATCATGCAAAATTCACCACTGAGTATAAGGCCATGCACTGCTCAGACAATTTTTCATGCTCTTCCTCTAGGACTGACAGACCATTATCAGAAAAAAGTGCCAAATGCCTGCTGGCACCTTCAGTCAGCTGCCAGGAGCTGGAGATGTAACATGCTTCATCCCTACAGGTGGTTGTGGTGTGATAGGACTGGCAGAACATTTTGGAAAGCTTCCTCAGGTGTATCTCAAAGATACCACTTTCCACTTCGACTTGGCTGGCTCCATCTAACAGGGTTTAGGGTCTACAGGACATTGCCGAAATTGCCTGAAATTCCGTCACGACAGACACATAACTCTTGATTGGGCCTGTGGAAATCCTGGGCAAAAATCTGAAGTCAAGTAAATCATTGATAAAGCAGGTAGAGGACCACATGGAACTTACTCTGTAGAAGACCAACAACATAATTCGCATCTCTATAAAAAAGACTGAGTACTACAAAAGATTAAGCAACCTGTACAATATTCATCATGTCTCCAGTATATCTAGTGGCTTAACAGTACCCTCTACACAGAACTTGACTGCTGGTAAAACACACAGAAAAATGAACGTATTGTTTTCAGCCCTGGCATGCTGAATTAGTGAATGACACAGAAAACATAACCTAGCTGCACAGTTCTTACCCTTAAAAAGACAATTAAATGTATCATAGAGCTGAAAAATCTAAAGGCATACTTACAGAAATGTGAAGTAAAAAGCTGAAACATTAAATATTCTATTAGCAGAGGGGAAAATCTTTCAATTGACCACAAACTCCGTAGCACAGAAGATTAAATTTTAGTAGAAAATTATCAAATCAGCAGAAAATAAAATTGATCGTTCCCATGCATACAGCAAAAGCAATATTTTACTGAGAAGACTGAATACCTCAAATACAACATAAAAGCTTGCCATTATGACAGATAGTTCTATTACAGAAGGTACTGAGTGCATAATTAACCACTGCTAATACCTATCTGAATATTTGAAAAGAAGAAAAATTTATTCAAGTGGGATATGAACTATTCATCAAAGCTGCAAAAAAATATATAAATGAAATTGCTGCAGTGAAAACATGCACTAGTCAGGCTATGTTTACGATCCTCTGACAGAAGATGTATAAATAGGAAAAATTTACCACTCATTCACTAGGGGGTAATGAAGCAGAACTAAGATCACATGCACACCATCACTCAAGTGCAGGACATTTGCAACTTCTCAATTTTATATGGAACTGCCTGCTCAAGTCACATATTCTGTATATTCTGTAACAAAGGTCTTTTTTTTTTTTTTTGTTTCAGTCTAAACAGTAAACTGTAATTGGCTCAGAAGTTTAATTTTTCTTAAGTTGATATTAATTTAATAAGTATTCTTTCCACATTTCTGGATATAGGTGATGAATGGCTCTGCTTTCTCAGATTCCCAGTATCAATCACTTACATATAGCAAGGCATAAAAAGTAACTTTTAATTGAAGTTTTCTGCTCTGCAAAATTATTTATGCTCTTGGATAAAGAGTCACAACTGTAAGCCTTAGGGTTTTTTATAACAGTTCACAAAAACAAATAGTATTGATAGCATTTCCGTATCATCCAAGCTATTTCAACTACTTAGCTGCAAATGTGGAAACAGCTAAGTACCCATAATTTACGAAAATGCTTCTTAGAGTGAAAACATTTGTAAAGGATAATCAGAAGTTTATACTCTGTAGACAGGTGCAAGTAAGGTCTAAATTCTCAAACAACGGCAAGTTTCCAATCTCTGAATGTTCATTTAGAGTAACGCAAGCTGCATTACTTTGTCAGCCAATAGAGGCATATGGACAATATTCCTGAATATACTCTCAGCTCTGAAAGCTGTAACATTTGCCACTTGCAAGTGTAAACATATTTATGAATTTTTAGCATCATCTTATTCTGACGACTTTATTTATCTGCGCCACGTATTTTCTAGAAGCTGTTTTTGAATGAAATATAAATTAGTGCTCTTCTCACAGAGAGATTTCAAGTATTTCCCATGAATTTACTTTCACAGAGGTCCTAGCAAAAATGCCGCCCTGTAATTTTAGTTAGTGGATTAGCCCTAATATATTATTTTTTTCCTAATTTATTTACACAGTCTATAATACACTTAACAAAGATCTTGTGTGTCAGGTGCTCTCTGAATGCTAAATAGATTATAAACTACAGGCCTGTTTCTAAGAATAGGAAACAAATAGTACCTTGTGCTTCCAGCAGTATACTAGGAAAATCATCTCTCCAGAGATGAATCCTGCCTCTCTTCTCCAAATGGGCCCAAAGTGATATCAATCTATAGGAAGCATGACTTCTTTCTGCTGTGAATACAAATCTCCACTTCACTTAAAGTATAGAAGTTTCCTTACAAAAGGTTTAATTCTGCATGTTCTTTTCCATAAGTACACTTCTACAGATGCTTGAAATAACACAGAGAAAATTATCTTACAGCACCTGAAACTGTGCCCGCATATCTTTAACTTCATTCTGCCTACTGGTACCTACCTGAAAAGGGATAACCAGCACAGCCCCATTCTACAAGGACACCAGCTTGCTTATGGATTGCTCTCAGATCCTATGAGAAAAACTATGGGAGAGCTGTGCTGATACCCCAACTGCTGGCATGTTCTGCTCAGCAGAGGACAGGGTGATCCTCTCTTCCTTTCTGCACAGGCTGAACAAAACCAATGCCAGCACAAGGAGGCAAAGGAAAGCTCCCTGGTGCAATGCTTTATTCACTTCTTTAATAGCAAGGTAAAAAGCATAACCATCCACTAGAAAAAAACTCAACAGCCTACCACAGAAACAACATTCATGGTATGTTAACTGAAGACAGTAAATTTTTACTCCACACTGCTGTACATATTAGTAATGCCAGTGCAATCTGTATTATTCAAAGGACTATACTTGTGGAGTGGAAAGAAATCTAGTCAACCACAAGTCAATACTCACTAGTATTGAACACATCCATACTATACACATAAAACCTCACACTGGGGAAAGAAAAAAAGGAACTGTAAAAGATCTTTTGGTTGAAATGGCTTGAGGAGCCATCTCACAACACTTCATACACATGGCACATTCCACAGTGCATGAATTTACAAATAAATCTTCTAGTATGGCTCAAATCTTTCATTCTTTCCTGTCTTTTAGTTGTTGTTGTGGTACAAGCAGCAACACCTATGATACTTTATAATTTTGTTTCACCAATGAACAAAGATTGATATGGTAGTCAGAGAATCAAATTAGAAGAAAGAGACAGGAGTAAATATTCTGTCAGTGTTGTACAGTGTTCCTGTGCAATAAAAGGAAATCCAATTTTCTCGTCCCCCCTCTTGCATTCAGATTTTCCTCACTACAGTAAAAAGCTAAGCATTTCTCAGTATCTTCCAAATCAAAAACAGAGAAAGGACAGATTTTCTGAAAATCTGTAACCCAAGGCTTAGAGTAGATCCCAATGAAAGTCTCCTGAGGTATGGGGAGGTGGAAGGCTGAAATCTTTCCAAGTCCCATTAGAAATTAACAGCACTATTATTTGAATGATGACCTTTCTGCATAGTTAAGGAGTGATTTGAATTTATTCACTGGGACCTATTCCCAGCAGCTGCTGCAGTCATTGCAATCCAGAAGGGTAAGCTGAGATTTCTGTCCCACTTCCCACCTTTTTCATATCCTATGAAGACATAGGCATGGAAAAGAATTACCATTAAAGGCTGCAAATTTCAAAGCACCAGCTATCACTTGCATACTTTTGTCCTAAATAAAAGAAAACGTGCATTTTTCCACCAGTCCCTTTCCCCAAAGTCATTTTAACACAGAGCAGAAGAGTCGCAATATACCCTTGTACCTAAAGTTTATGCCCCTGTTTACCCTGAGGTTAATTGGTCAAGTGCCTCTAATGCTAAAGGCGACAATGTGCTTGAATAGTCCAGAGTTGTCATGCATAAGCAGGACCTGACAAAAGACTCATTGCATTTTTTGCCTAACTTCCATCCATTTCAGCAGTTAATTATCTGTAAGAATGTTCCTTTAAAATAATGAATCCACTCTCAGCTGGAGGTCAAGTAAGCAAGTAAAGAGAGCAGGGAAGCTCATAGGGAAATTACTAAATTGAGGTTCTTAAAGTCTTACTTGACTATTTTAGTCTTAATCAAGCTCCTCTTCAAATTATAGATTTGAACAATTGTCTCTAAAATATGGATAAATAATAACCCAAGTGAACCACTGCCAACATGAGAATATCATCCACTTTATAATACGCTTTCTTCAGCCTGAGAAAAATGCTGGACAAAGCAACAGCCTTTGACATCTATATCAGAAATCTCAAGTAAGTATAGGTAATGTTACAGGAAACAATCTTTCAAGACTCAGAGCTCTCTGCAGCACTTCCCAGCCTCCAAGACAAACACACTTTGGGAACTTCAGATAGAGCACCAATTAAACCTAAATTGCCAAGACAAAGCATTAATTCCAAGCCAAAATGTAAGAAATCAAAATTCCTGCCACAGAGTTTTACAAAACCAAAACATATTTTAATTTTGTATGGAAATAAACCACAATGCATACCAGTACCACTACGGAAGTGAACAGCTGCATTCAAGCACTTGCTGAAGTCTCTACAAGAACACCAGGGTGCCTAAAGGGGCCCATTAAGTTGCACTTTTGGGGTATGCAAGTGTCTACAGTAAAAGCCCAAACTTTTTTAAAAATCACAGTCTCATCACTATGCATAAATGGGAAAGAATTGTTGGCTGCTGTATCAAGAAGGTTGTCATGTAAGCTATAAGTAATCGGACATACTGATCACCCGGGAGCCTTCACTTTTGCTTTTCCTGTGTTTTGTCTTTGGTTGTCAGTAAATGACATATATCGTCTCCATTCAGCTGGCTAATGGCCCTCATCTAACTCTGAAACATTGGACTAGCACTTTGGGAAACCATCTGTATCCATAAAATAAAGATAAAGCCAATACTACAAAGGCTCTTGCATTTCTAGTCTCCTATTAATTGCCCTGAAGATTTTAGCATAAGATGAGCAAGCACTTATTGCCAAGCAGAACCTTGTGACATCCCACACAAGTGCTCCTCCAGGGCACAGGACCTGTGGCTGAGAAAAGTCCTGTGGGTCCTTCCTCAGAGGAAAGGCCTGGGCTTGTCAAACGTACTGTCATCCTTCCCTGAGAGGGCATTTAGGCACGCTAGCAATATCTCATGGGCAAGATTACCAGAGGCAGCTGATACGTCTAAAAGAGTCTGTATATTCACTTATTGTCATAAGATTAAAGGAGAAAATAGCCATAAATTTACTCATCTCAATATAATATCAAAATAACAAAATAAGGGATCTACTGTTAATAAGGATTAATAAAAGTTAAGTAATAGACCTAAAAACAGAAATAACAGTTCAATTTACTCTAGATAGCAGTACAGTCTCATTTGCTCTTTCAAAGGCATAATCAGTTGAAGGGCACATTTTTCTTCTCTTTGTTCTTTCCCATCAATTTTAATGGGTGCAGAACATCAGTCACATGAAATGTAATGGGACAAGAAGATGGATGAGTACATTTGAAGCTACTAGTCACAGGACAGAAAACATCCTGACAAAGTGACACTGGCAGCATAGGGTTCAACAATAGAGCCTGGACAATATTTAGCAAGTGAAACTACAGTGCTACATGATTTGGTATTCTCACTGGGCGAAATCCCTTCCCTGTCACTATTCATCATGTTCCCGCAGGTCAGGCTTTCAAAGACATTCTCCTACTGAACAGGACCAAACGACATTTTTAATTCAAGGAAATACGTAAATCTGGGGACAAAGAGGTCATTTGGAGATAAATGGGAACAACCTCCTGTATCAGGAACTTAAAACTACTTCATCAAGAGGATTTTAAAAGGTTTAGCAAGATACACACATAAGATTTGAAATATAATATGCCCATAGGAATGACGAGACTTTCTATTTATTCTGAACTTATTGACAGCAACAGGACTCCACTACTGATGAACGAGTAGCAAATGCTTCCTATTTTTGTTAGTACCTGAAGAAAGCAATACCAATAAATTCATATTCATAATTGCTCCATGTTAAAAAGTCTCCAGCTTGCACAATAAAATAAAAAATGGCAATACAAAGCAACTTGCTCCATCAGTTATCTGAGAAGAGGTTCTGGGGAAGTTGCAAAGAAAATTCCTACCAAAACCAACCTTTACTGTACAGCAAAGGAAAAAACAGTCTTCCAATCCCTTTCAGGACTTCGAGGAAGTGTGGGACTCCAGAGCTGTTGGGAAATGCAGGCAGATCTACTCTCTACTGCAACGATCCGCTTCTGCTATAACTTTACCAATAACTGCTAAGTGGATCGATCTAGCATTTTACGATGCTTATTGTGATCACCATCATCATGATTAGATAATACTATTCTGGTTTCTTCATTAGCCATTAGACAAGATGTTTACAGTTAATCTTTAAAGCTTTAAATAATACAGAACTTCGTATCAGAAGAGGAAAAAAGAAACCAGGTCCTTTTCAAGTATACCCATGAAAGATGGAATTAGAGCCAGACCTCCAAGTCCCACTGCTGCGCTAAATAGACCCTATGTCTCAATACACCACAGTCACCCATTCAGTGCCGTGTGATGTCCAGAGACAGAGCAGTCCAAATGCTGAAGTTTAACTAATAATTGGCCCTTTCTTCCATCTTTTCTTGCCATTAAAATTTGTTTTGAGCTGGCGGTTCATATGCCCACGGATATCGTGAGGAATCTGAATTCTTCACATTCTAGCCATGAGGAAAGCGAAGGCCTGAATAATGATTATTCCCTGAGCAGCTTTCCCTAAAAAACCATCACTATAATATGCAAAAAGCACATTACGCATACGATCAAACATATTAACTAGGTCAGTCAATTGTTCTGTTATAGCACAGGTAACTGAATAAAATCCTTTTCCCTGATCATTTCAATCGTTCACACCTCATAAGGATTTAGCGAAGTTCACCCGTTCCCATGCTCTTCTTGGTCATCAGGACAGTGGTCCTGCCACTGCAGTTACTTATCTTTCTGACATTACAGAGCAAGTGAACACCTTAATAAGCTTGGGGATCTTTCCCAGGAGACTCACTGGTTTGCTGCACGTGGACACAAAAGCTGCGCTGACATTTGCAAGAAAGATGGCTCCCGAAGGCACGACTGCAGCTTCAGGGGAAGAACCCGTGATCCTAGCCAGAAACCAGACAGGGTCTCAAGCATGCCATGACATGGTGACACAGCCATGGTTGACTCCTGTTGGCCCTGTTGTCTGTGGACAAGCCGTAGACAAGCCAAACACCTTCCTCCTCCTCAGGGCCACTCATGGCTGCTAACCCCATATGGGTGGGTCTCAGCCTCACCTCTCGAGCAATGATGCCTACTCTAGACATGCAGAAGAATACCAAACCCTCAAGAATTTAGACTGCTTCCAAACATCATCTTTCAAGTTCATTGCAATTCCTTTCAAATTTCCTAAGCTATAAACTAAACCTGATTCATATTTGCAAACTTTTGTCATTGATCGTAAGTGAGGCTACTTTTAATGAGAAGGGTTTGTTTCAAAACGGTATGATTCCAGGAGCTAGGAGAAATACCCAAACAACAACTGCCCCCAAATACTAAGAGTTATGAAACCAAACAGAAAAAATTCTCCAGCTGGATGAGTAAAACAAAACCTAAGCTGTATTTAGACAAATTAAAGACACTCAGACTTTTGCAGATTGAGTCTTCTCAGGTTCTCTGACATTAACACACATGAAACACAGGAACTCTACATACGACTTGGTAGTTTGGAAGATCACTCATTCCACTGTGCTTATGTCATTTCAGAGGTCAAACTTCACAGCCAAAACCTCTATGGAATAAACTGCTGCAGTACACAGTCAGCCCACAAAACAAAGGAAAATTAATGTTTGCTTTGCTTCACTTTGCTGATTATCAGGGTTTGCATCTGTTGGGTAAAAAAAACCCAAACCAACCAAAAAAAAACAACAACCAAAAGCAACCTTCCTCCTGGAGGAAAAGGAATGAATTAAATTTTCCACCCGAGAGAAGAAGAATATGTAGAATTTCCTAACTTCCTCAAAGTAAAACAATAAAAAAGCTCCAAAGTGAACATCATGCAAGTTCACATCATGCTATTATGTAGAAATGGCCAAATAGCCATGCTGTCCACACGAATGTTTTAAACTTAAATACAAAACAAACACTCTTAGAGGTGGTTTGCAGCATGCTATATGAAGACACTGCAACTCCATATCTAAGTTCAGTTCATGGCATAAAAAAAATTTGTAAAATTCACTTTCTGAACCTCTGCTTATTATAAAAAGAAATGATAGATAACCTGTTAGCAGTTACTAATCTAATATCCTATCTTGTTAGACTGATTTTTGCTACAATTATTAGCAAACTAAAACATATTACAAGCTTGTTACACATACGACAGCAAGTAACTATCTTCACTGCAACCACAAAGTAAGTGTAAAAAGAATAATCTCCACCTAAATTTTTAAGTTCTTTCATGCCTTGATATTTTGAGGTGATGTTTGCAAGCTAGGAAATTCTCTTGCTCTTGAAAAAAAAAAGTGATCTAGCTAGCAGTATCATCAAACCAATTTGCATGAACCTAGAAGATTGGAAAACCCTTGTGGCTGAAATTAGCCACTGGGTTCAAAGTTATGAGGCAGAAAAAAAATTCAGGTACGATTATAAAAAGCTCGTTTCCTTGAAAATAACAGGTCAAATACACTCTGCAGTGTAACAGCCTTAAAGGAAAAGAACCAAATGTTTTTTAGCTTCTTTTTTACTCTACTTTTAAGAGATCTCACCAAATCCCTGGGGGTAGAAGAACTGGTGGTTATCATCAAGTCCTGCCATACATGTCTCCATTAAACTCTCAGCTCTTGAGAGACAAACAGTGAAACAACCTACTGTTAAATTAACTCTTAACATACACTTGGCCAAGTCTCTGGCTGACATTTTAATGTCTCTCCCCTTCAACAAACTACAAAACAAAAATATTGAACCCCTAAAATGTGCTTCTTTGGCAGTTATCTGTCTGCAAATGCTCAAGGTAGCAAGATTAGTTTCATCACATCACTGATGAGTAACACTCACATAAAGACACGTTTTGCCTTAGGCCTTGAGGATTATACCCATACATCACATCAGGAAGCAAACCTCAAGAAAGGATAGATCTTTAAAAAATGTCTAAAAATCTGATCATTAGAAGAATCCATAATCCCCATTGTTAAATTCAAGATGCAAGGAACAGCAAAATGATGGAGAAAATCATGCTATTTGGTACCTCAGCTACATTTTTTTGTTTTTCATAGCATTGCATATCCCTGCAAATAACTGATATAATCTCAGCAAGGCTTTTTATAGCTGCCTCTGTTGTACCCATCTCCTGAATTCTTATCTCACATACTATTGTCTGCTTTCTTATCTCACAACTCTTTCTTTATCCTTCCTCTTGAGGTACGCGCTGGAACTATATGCCTTTTACAAGACAGTAAACATGGACAGAAAACAAAAGCCTAGCCCCAGTGAAGTCAGTGGCATCGCTTCAAAGTTTCCCAGATTTTATTGGGGAAAAAAAAAGAAAGTATTTTATCAAAGGCAGTTGGCGTGAGATCCAAAATAACACTTAGGTACTTAGCATATAATTCATGTGTCATGTTCAAAAGAATGATCACAAAAAACCCTTAGGTTTTTAGGAAATCAGATGATGACTTCCTTACATGCTATCTGGGTGGCCAGAGCTGGCAATTTTAAGCAGCAGATGTGTCCCCAGACCCAAATCCCCATGGCACAATCCTCTAGAACTCATCAGGCAGCCTTCACACCAAAGCATAGCTCTGTGGTGAGAGCCTAAATCCTGACAAGAGGTGGCCTTCAGACACATCTCTTTTAAGCAACTGGCATGCAGTGTCTCAAAGCACTGAGCTGAGGCATGGGTGCCTGTGGCTCTGGGGATGGCACCTAACACTCTCCCAGGCCATGCACCTGCACCCAGAGTGGGACAATGAGCTCCTCCACCAGGAGCAAGAGCTCAGTTGTTAGTAATGCCACGACACTGGTGTCTCTTTTGAGAACAGCCTGCAGAGACGTTACTGCAATAGGATGAATTACTTAGAGGAATGCTGCTCTACTATGGTGTAAAGTAGACAAGTAAAGAAACAGAAGAACCAGGAAAGTTGTGCTGCTAACCACAAAGACCATTTCTTATCTGTAATTTTATGAACTCTGTTTTTAAATTCTTTTCAATTCAGCAGAAGGTCTCTAAGGAAATTCCAAGCAAGTTTCTAGAAAATGACTAGGAACTTATAACAAGCTTTCCTTGATTATACTTTTACCATAAATACATTGTTCCACTAATATGAGACAATGCAGCTTTGAGGGGAAAGACACAGAGCAGAGCTCTAAAATTGTTCAGTAAAACTGAGAGGAAACTGTACTGCTACAAGTTTATTGACTCCTTCAGCATCTTAAAATTCATTTTTTAACTTTTCCAACAGATAAATCAGGACTCATAAAAGCTGTTTAGAAAAAATAAGAATCAATGGGTTTTCAATTCAGAGAGGATCAAGAAGGAAAAGCTAGGAAATGCAGTAAGATAAAACCAGATCTGCTTTTGCTACTGATTTAATTCAACTCAGATAATTCAACTAATTTCCAAACAATTACATTTAGAATTTTCCCCTCTCATATTCTCCAGGGGTAAAAGTGTCCTGCCACAGAATTTATATTACAAACAGAAATTAGATATAAACGGACTCCAAAATGTGCTTGTGTTGACGCAGCACAAGACAGTACTATCCTATTGCTGGTGAAATTCATGAAGAGCATTTGGAGGTGTCACTGATGTACAGCAAACAAAGGTGACACAAAAGCTGCCAGCAGGTACCTCCAGGAAAGAATGAGAGCTAATGGCAAACATCAAACTCAGGAGTTGTCATGTAAAAACCTCACACGGTATTAAGTACCAAAAATGCATACTAGTGGCTGGAGGTTGGTTCAGAAGGAAAATAAGCATCACATAATTTACTCTAATTCTCTGAATAAAAGCAAACTCCTTCAAGACCAGAGAAGGCAGGTCCCAGTGACAAGGAACACTGCTTGGCCCCTAGTCTCCCTTATTCCACTGCCAGCTATAAGCAGCGTCTCCTGAAAAACACAGATGCTGTTTCAATGGGCAGGCTTGATGTCTCTCTTGTGAAAACCTTTGAATTTGAAGAGTTGTACCACTAAAACTCAGTACTTCAAGTAGCCCAGGGGATATCAAAATGAACATAAAATCAGAACTCTAAACTGGTGGAAATTTGAGATTTATGCTAATTATGGAAACCATCACGAGAAGCAAACTGCATAATCAGTCTTCAGAGGATTCAAAAATGCTGCAAGCAGGCTCTACTAACATCTCAGGTCAAATGTAAAATATAAATGTGCAACCTTCCAGTTTTAATCCCAGCTCTATCACTGACTTTGTGAACCATCCCAGATTGCCTGTGTTTTCCCTTCTATCTTATCTCCTTTTTTCCTTTCAATTCTAAGCTCACCTGAGACAGGACTGCTTCTTAACATGTAACTCAAAAAAGAAGTTCACACTGTTCTTTGGCTGACCTCCAAAAGCCTGTGTTCTCTCTCTGCATCCCCTCTTTTTCTCTGGGTTAACTGTACATTTTGAAAACAAAGCATAAACCGCCAGCAAACAGAAATTATTTCAAAAGATATCCACAGAATCCTGTGGAAAAAAATTGCATCTATTTGAGTCTCACACAAGGTTATTGAAGATCACTGCTAATGACTAATCAAATGGTGCTCCAGTTTCATTCCCTCCAATCCTCGCCATATTTCTCTTACCCTTTGCCCTAAAGGGGAAGAGTCCTCATAAAACAGCTAAAAAATTACTTAAACTCACTTCTTTCACCCCAGTAGTGCAAGAAGAAAATCAGCTGTGAATGGCAGAGTTCTGCTTCTAATGGACATGAGCACACATCAGGTCCTATCTTCTCTAAGTGACTTGCTGCAGACTTCCCAGCCGCACTTTCATTTGCTCAATCTTGCTTATACAGCACAGAGGAAATAATAATAAAGTGCCCCATGAAGTAGTATGCAGGGCCATAAATTACAGACCGAGACATCTTCCACATCTTCTGTTTCTCCACCAGTAGGCATATGGAAAAGAGGACTTGGCAGGGAGGAGGGGCTGCTACACATGATACCTTCTCATGGTGAAGTCAAGAAGCAAAGTGGAGCCATCTTCACATCCTGAGGACAGGTGAAGAGGCACTCTGAAGCACAAGGGTGCTTCACCAATGCGTAATGGCATCTCAAAAGCTTTCATTCTTAAAACATGAATCTTTGACTTTTAGTTTTAATCCCAGTCTGCACATGCAAGACAGAGTTACCAAAATAAAAGTCCCTGTCATGGCAGCAAATGCTGTTTTTGGAGAGGGCCACCTTGGTCTCTGACTTGCCATCTCAGGGAAAGGCAAACGAGCCTGACAGAAGGGGGCAGGGGGAAGAGTGAGGAATTCTACATATTCTAATGATGTCTTCACTTCCCAGCAGGTATACAACAAAAAGCTCTCCGGTGCTGAATCTGACCACACTACAAACAGTAGCATAAAATATGCCTCACTGTAAGCACTGGCACAGTTTTCCTCTGCAAATACGCTTTCCTTTGTTTACTATATTTTTAAAGCATATGAGTGCACAGACCACCCAGAGTATCAGGTAGCCTAGTATAGGAAAGGTGAGAAGTGAGGCTAGGATTGCTTCCTTATATGAATATAAATTAATCCATCTCATCCACATATGCTAGTGAGCCACAGCTCATCCTCAGTCAGTTCATGTTCCTGAAAAGCTAACTTGTCCCAAGCTCTCCAGAAATCATGCAGATGAAAGAGCCAAGGCTGTGGTATAGGAATTACAGGACCGGAGTGTTAAAAAGGGATTTGCAAATCAAGTAGTAATGCCTGCCTTGGCTTAATTTAATTTATCATATTCTACTGCTGCTCCCACCCATAGCAGCAAGTCAGTATTGTACACAGAAGCAGTTATGGTGTGAGATACTACCTGATCTCTACTGTAGCACCTGGTTAAAAATATGCTCGGTATCCTTTGGGCTCTGACCTGTATATACTGAAACAAAGATAGGGATGAGTTTACAGATGAACACAGGATCCGGCAGCGAGCACACTAAGTCATTTCTCTGCTCTTCTTCTGCACCTTATCAGTGACATTTCCCTAACAGCACAAGATGCAGCACCAGGCTCACTGCATTTCAACTCCCCAAGGAAACTCAATCAGATCCTCCCAGGGATTACACTCTATCTGGCAAGCACCAGAGTAAAAAGTGAAAGCATTAGTTCATTTTGCACCTTGGTTGTGTCACATCCGCAGATACTCCAACTCAACAACAGAGGAGATAACAGCTGAAGGGAAAGATTTCTCTAGAATCTCTTTAAAAACCCTGCCTTTGGGTTTGATGATCATTTCAATAGCATTTATTACTATTCAACATTAATGCAAAGAATATTTTGAAAAAGCATTAACTCTAAAACAGGCACAGCCTTTTTTTTTCCTTACACACGTGCAAGCCCTTTAAGAAATGTCTAATCCCCTTTATAGCACAACCTGCATTTCTTATTCTCTGGCACAGAATTCCATGTTACACTTTCAGATCAGTCTGGCAATCCAAAGCTGGGGAGGGGGAAAGGAACGTGAGGGAAACATGCTGCTATGCTTTTCCCTGTGCTGTTGCTGTAAGAAAACACGATGATGGCATTACTACTAACTATTGAACTAAAGGGAAGTGTTCCACCTAGAGACCGTATTCACCAGGCAAAGCAACGGGCAGGTTACCTGCAAATGGACACTTTCAGGATTGAATATGCCTGCTAGTTCTGTGGTAAAAAAGATGCAGAGGTATTGCCCCCAGTAGTAATTAACAATGTTAATCTTCTTCTTCCTCTCTATGGTGATAAAAAGAGTCATTTTTATATTTAATTAATGCAGAGGATCATTTTGGAAACTGGCTAATGAGGCTCTGATCACATTACCATGAAAATGTGCATTAACATCGCAACTGAGGAGGCTGCTTCATGTGTAGAGAATCCACTTTGTAATTAGCCCACTGTGAAATGAATCACGTCAGGAGGAACTCGGAGGGAACCAGTCGGCAACGGGCACTTAGCTGCTGCTGTGCCAACAGACCACCAACACCGTAAGCTGTTTTCTCTCCTCCACGCTGCCTGTCAGCAGCAGCACAGCCCAAAACTGCAAACGTTCAGCCTCCGTCAACGGCAATGTGTCAAAGCCAGGACAAATTATAGAGAGGGAGAGAACAGATGCTGAAAGGCACTAAACTTTAGTACGCGAGGGTCTGCTGTGCCAAGGGGAAAAACCAAACAAAAAGCTGCAAATCAAATACTGATTCAATAGGATCTGAGCAAAAATTATGGGCTATTATGGTAAGTACATGTTTAATCTTATTTTATTCTGAAGGAGCTGGGAACATGTTAGAAGCACACTGCTACAATGCTGAAAGAGACAGCAAAATATCTAGATGGGATTAAGATCTTTGTCTACTAATAAACAGAAATAACACACACACACAATGAATGAAAAAGCAGCACACCTCACTCAAGGAAACCCTGTTGTACTCAGTACCTGCTTAAAGGTGACAAGCAAGTTTCAGAATAATTTCAATTTTAATTGATTAATCTGAAAATTTAACATCCTTCTTAGCCAGCACAGACATGCCATAAAAACTTTGTTGCTTAACTTAGGAATAACCTGAGATCACAGACCTAAGACTTCCAAAGGCAGCAGTACAACTTGTCTGAAATGAGTCTTATTACCACAGCCAAAGGCTCCCTTAAAACATCACCGATATGGTTCAGTGAGACTGCTGCTATATGACTGACATCTTGGCAGAAGATGCACAAAAATGTTAAAAGAATCCCACAGGAAGTCATCTGAAGGGGGAGTGGCAAACGAGCAGAAAAACAACAGGCACCCAAAATACTAATAATTACCAACACCACTACCACCACTCCCCACCCCCCCAACAACTTAGCTAGCAATTTTGCAAAGGAAAAAAAGGCAAAAAAGGCAAAGCAAAACAAAAGCATCTCTACTTACTCTCTGTAAAGAACACACATTTTTACTCTGGAGATGCTGGTAATATCCTCTGCACTCACCTGTGAAACTTCATAGAGCAGTTTGTAGTGCTCCTCTCTCTTCTGAAAAGTGCACAGATTGCAGCCCATCCTAATAAGCAACACAGGAGCACAGCCTCTAATTTCCCCAGCACTGAAAGGCAAATGCACTGACAGGGAATCACCCTCCAGACTTGACTACTGTTTTTCATCAGTCACTCCAGCCCCAAACACAGGCACACCACTGTTAGCTGGAAGCGCAAGGCAGGGCAGTGTGTAGCAGCATGCTCTTCTTCCCTTTCCCTAACTATCTTACACTCACGTATACACACACAGAGTTTCGACTCAGTTCATGGCAACACTCCCCCTGTCTCTGCATCAGTGCACATGACTACACAGATTCTCACTCATGAATATTAATAGCCTCTCATTGATTATTTATGACAGAACGTGTTAGCAGGGAGGGGTGTCATAGCTGCTGCTGATGACAGATGAATATTCACTAATTAAGAAGCAAATGTACTGTGGTTAAACAAAATTCACTTGTGTCAATACCATCTCTGTTTATTAAGGTTAGAAGGACTAAGCCTCACATATTTCACCCACGCTCACCTTAATTTTTACAGTAATTCTGAGACTAATTCATGAATGGGGGTGGGAAAGGCACAAGTCAAGTCTTATGTTAGGTCTCCACCTTGTGCAACAGGGATCACGGAATACATTTCCAGTATTTGCAAGCCTTTTAGGAGAGTGCTTGTGAAACCTGAGCTGATGTTACTAAAATTTTAGAGCAAAGACGGAAGGAGCGAAAATGAACCCAGATGGTTATACTGCTACCTTCACCTTTGACACTGCCAAATTTAGGCAAAATTCCAGTATACTCATGAAAGGCAGGAATCTGTAACAACTCGTCATATATATCCAGTGTATGTGGAAATGCAGGTGTGCTTGATCTGGTGCCTTTTATATACATACACATATTGTACTGTTTATTAAATAATCTGACTTGCAAACCTCTTCTGGCACGTAAAACACATTAATAGCAATTATAGCCCAAATTTCTAAGAAACTCAACAGATATACCCTCTCTTAAGACTCCTAGATATCAAAGCTTTTATTATAACATGCTCTTATGTCTAATTTTACTATTTGTAAATTAGATTTTAATTGCTTCACAATTCTCAATGTGTGTATAAAAGCAAGGATGCATTTAAAATTAAACCCACATGTTAAATGTTAAGGCCAATGAAAGTCACACTTAATTCCAGGCTAACATTAATCCCTATACTGTATATCAGGTAATCCATTGGTAGTTATGCAGACAAAAAAGTCTAAGCCACGACAAACCAAAGCAGAAAATAAAAAAGTTGTTTTTCATTTATCACTCCCTTCTCAGCAACTTTGCCAATCAAGAACTGCATCCACGTTTCAAAACATTTTTAATCTGGAGGGGTTAGCAGGTGGGATCCAAAGCAGAAATAATTACTTGGAAACCAATGAAACCAGTTAGTTAAGATTGACACTGGGCCCTCAAGAGTTGTAATTACTAAGCACTGATGTACAGCTACTATTTTTTTTTGGGTGCAGTTTCCTAAAAGTGCTTTGTCAAACATTCAAAATCGATAACAGGAAATGATTCTAATGAGCACTAATTGTTAACAAATTGGCCTTGTATCTAGCAGCACCTCAAACACTACCAACATCGGTTTGCAAGCAGATCAACGATCATGTGCTGCTTATCAGTCCAGCCCCTTGGGATGCAATAATCCAATTTTCTAGGCCTTAATTTTACCTAACAGCTAGGATGAAAGCCAAGCAGAGAAACCTACAGGAAAAACTGGACCATTGCTGTGAACTCTGCATATTAGTAAACTTTGCTAGAACCTCTATGCAAATTACGGATAGATTGAAACTAAATTTTAATTAAATTTCATCTCCTTTAATAAATGAGCAGAGTCAGAAGGAATCAAATAATGACCATTAACAGAGCAAGCTTGTCTCATATGAGCTTCCAGCACTGTTCTGAAATATAATATTGATTCTTATTCGGTGGAAGAACCTGAGCAGGCAGGTTTGGTTCTCCACTTTCCCAAAGTCCAAGGGTTTCCAAGCTGAACCACTGACGCAAGTTTATCATTGTTAGAAAGAATCAGCCTCCTTCACACCCCTATGAAATGCTGCTCATGCTGAGAGGTTTAAACCCATGAAGCAAACGTCAACTCCACCTTTGAAGGTTTCTATATTGTGAGGTGCAGAAGGATTCTCAGATGTGTAAATTTGGAACTTAAGAAAGTCAGATCAATGAACTAGACAACAGTCATGCAAGGCAACCATGCCATAGTTCGATGAAAGTGTTCTCCCACTGACACAACTTCTTCCTCTGACACATGCACAGTCTGAAAGCTAAACTACACTCATAAAAGGGGATATTATTCACCCTGGTATATTTTTGATAGTCTTTTAAAATTAGTTCCTAAGAAAAAGGGGGAAAAAGGATGTATTGCTACAAGAATCCAGTTTTATAAGTACAAGAAACAAACAAATAACAACATAAAAAAAACTCAACAGACAAAATAAGTAATGGAAAACTACAGTTAATCTTTCAGCAGCTTCCACTGACAGTCTCTTTTTTCATTGCTCTTCCTCTGGTTCTTTTATTTCCTTCTCTGAAGTCGACATAGGCTTCTCCATTCATTTATCAAGTGCCTGCCCTCTGCCCATATAGAGAGTAAAAGGGTTCTGTCTGCAGGCACTAATGGGCACTGTCTGAAGGGCTGAATAGATTTATTTGAGAAGGAAAGGTACACTTCCAGGTTCTTGAGCTCCATCTAAATATACTTGATTTGATTTTGTATGTGGTCAAAATACCAAACTTTGTGCAGCACAGAATGACATTCAAGGTAAAACTTGATTGAACTAATGACTAAAATGAAATACATGATGTGTTTTCATCAAGCTGAATTTGATGTTGGTGAGAAAACAGTCTCTTTCTTTCCTTCTTTCTCTCCCTCCTCTTAATTCCCCTCCAACATCAAATTTGTAGCTAAAGGGACCAAAAAGGTACTAAAACATAATCAAGTAATTCTTATTCTACATGCAATTCAAAGATATTTGAATAATTCAATGCTTTTCTTGATTGTGGAGTTCTCCATGTTCATCACCGACAATTTAATGTTACTATAAAGACTAAAATCATAATTTATAGTCAAACTAGGAATGCAATAATGCAAAGGGATAGAGTTTAATTTCAAGAGAGTTACAGCAAAATTTCTGTTAACATTTTCAAAGAAGGTGCCCTTGTTTAGGTCCCTTAATTCATTTTAAGCATCTAGGAGATGACTTACACATTTGGTATATAGTTTCCTCACTGAGGTATAGAAGTGTCTAATTATAAGCACCCATGCTTGAAAGTTTATCATTGAAAAAAATTCAAGGCAATGACACTGGAAATTAAAGACCACTCACTCCTTTATATCTTTTTTATGAAACAGCTAAAAGCGCTATAATAAAATATAACATTAATTTTAAGTGAGGATAGTGAAGTTTTTGGTCCAAACTCAGCAGTGAAACCCAGTAAGGCAAACATGAAATTCCAAATTTCCTTTCCATGCCCTTGAATTCACGTGCTCCTCACAAAATCACCAACCCCACTGTCATTTATTCTATCCATTTTGAAGAATTCTCTGAAATTTAGCTCACAGAATAGATGGCAATAAGATTTATAGTTCTAGGGCTGCATAACTGTGAAACAAAAACATGATAAGAAAAAGGGAGTTGGAGAAACCCTTTGCTTATCCCCATTGTCCCAAACAAAGGCTCAAATTCATAAAGCTCGACCTAAGTCTGGCCAGATCAACTACTTCATGTTGATAATTAGTGTTTTCCATAAAGCCTCAGCTGCTGGAATCAGGTGACTGTATGGATCAGTTAGTTTGCATATTATAAAAGCAAGGAGCTTTCCAGCCCTACGATTGCAGAGAAAATCTTAAGAATCTTCAGTAAATGTAATGCAAGGACTTGGAATTTGCATACAAGCTAACCAGCCCGAACTCTAAAATAGCATAATGTGTACTACCCAGTAGGCTAAATGAAGGTGCAAACTATGGAAGTAGAGTCATTGAAACAGGCGTAGGCTCCGATAAAATGGATTTTTCCAAATATAAAACACTGGAAAATTTAACCACACTCTATATAAAAGATGCTTGAAAAGGTAACTCAAGGTAAAAATGCACTGTACATCTTACACAGACATCAGAAAACACTTACAAAAACCAGTAGGAATAAAAGTAGGAATGAGTATCTACAATATACTGCAATGTTTGCACAAATATTGATTTATGTCCATAGCAAAGACATTGTTTTAACTCATATCCTTTAGCACAGCCATCAAGACTTCATGCACTGCTCAAAGTCTCAGCAAGAATAAGGGTAGTTGGAGGAAAGTCAGGATGTTGAATTACCATGTTCTGTGTTTCCCAGGAGGACTGTAATTTATCTGAAGACTATCCAGGTCTGCCTGACTGCAAGTCAAGTGGGGTCCATGTGTGGAATCTTCCATTAGGCTCAGATGCGTCCTGGAAGGTAGGGAGCACCTACAACATCATATGACACAATTCCAGACTGGTTTTTTTTTTGCCCATCCATGGTTAAATGGACACAAATCTATGGGATTCCTGGTCCAAAACACAAATAGATGTCTAGGGAGAAATGGAAAGCAAGCACATGAGGAATCTTCTCTGCCATGATTGCTTACAACAAAAGCTTTTGTTCTACACAGAAGTCCCTTTTTCTCTACACAGAAAATGAGAATAAAAACCAAATAAACCCCTGTTTATTTACCACGCCCATGTGAAAGGGCTGGCTACCTTTCCTTGGAAAATGTACCATTCCTTTACCAGGTCTACTGGACAAACTTCAGGCTGCTCAGATACCTTTTTTTCTTGTTTATTTCTCAAAGTTTCATCCAGGGTATACTTTTCTGAGGTTTCTACTCTGAGTGGCTTCCGTATAATTTCTTAAACTGCTGCCATAATCAATTACAGAACTGTTACAGAACACCAAAATTATGCCTATACTGATCTTTAAGGCCTTAGGAATACATAAGGACATCAAGTGAACAGTGTCTGTTAAATCAAGAAAATAAGTCAATCCTGACCCTAAGAGTCTTCTCTAAACTAAGGATATTGTTAACAAATTCTAAAAGAAACTGGACTTCTCTTGACTTTCTCTACCTCATCAGTTAATTATAAGGAAACAATCTGACACATCTTTACTTTTTTTTAAACTATGTGATCGTGTGAAAGTACTGCACTATAGAATTTCAACATTATGGAGTGTACAGAGTAGAATTACTCATAAATAGGCTTGAAAGGATTTAAAGGAAGAGACAAAATTTTATTCAGGATAGCCAAACATAAAATGGTTGAAGAGAGTTGTAGAAAAAAACTCTGATTATGGACAAATTGGGATATGAAGTCCCACGTCAATAAACATTAAATAATGCACTTTAGAAACATTGCTAAAATATCCAGAGTCATGGTCTCTAAAGCAGTTCTTACTACTCAGAAAACAGATGTAGAGTTGGGGATAGGTTCCTTAAACTACAGGCTGAATGCTAAACAATAGTAAGAAGTCAAGCAGAACGTGAAGAATTTTATGAAAAGACTGACAACAGAGCAGAAACTGCTTTATGAAACTGCACAAACCCCAGCAATATCCATATTTGAATACAGCCAGCAGTCCTGGTCTTGCCATCTCTAAATCATTTAATGGAAATGGAAGAGCTATGAAGAATAGATGAGAAACACAGATGTGTAATAGTTCACTTTTCCTGCATCTTTCATCTTAATCTATAATTTTTTCCTTCCTACAGAAGCCATTCCTTCTCACTTTACACAATGAAATAATCAGACAATACATTTAAAGCAACAAAAGGAAGTCTGGATTTTTTTTTCCTAAGTAATTTGACTGTGGAACTCATTACCATAACTGACTGGAATCAAAGAGCACAAAAGGGTTCAGAAAGGTATTAGACAACTTTATGACAGGTAACTGTCAGTAGTCAACTGCCTGCTTAGGAAGCCCGTAGCTCTCTGACTACTGGGAGCTACAAGAGCGAGCACAGTGGCAGAATTTCTCTCCGTGCATCCTCTTGCTGGTAGCTTGCCTGTGTTTTATTGTTGGCTTCATAGAAATCTAATATTGGCAATATTATCCCTTTAAAATTAAATTAAATTTTAAAGCTCCAAATTTACCAGTTCTTGCACAAAAACCTAGACTATGTCCTACACTGAAAGTTCCTCAGCTAATGGTAGCTGGCAATACACCATATAGTCCAACTGCGTTACAAGGCTTAATTAATGATCACATAATGACTTTGGACTTGAAAAAGTACACTATAAAAGTACATTTTAGTATTGTCCTCACTGGTTTCAAAGCTTTTCAAGCTAAGCCTGTTAAAAAAAAAAATATCAGAATTTTTGGTCACACATGAAGATTAAATCTGAACTTTCATGTTTTTTTACAGCTATGTGGATAGACAGACTATCTAGAACGGAGATATTACACGCCAACTTCAAGCCCAGACCAAACAAAGGCAAATATCAATGAAACACCTCAATGAGAAACTGAGCTCACAGTACAAAACCCTAATTCAAATACTGAAGCAGCAGGAACTGGTTCAGAGGGTGACAGCAGAGGTGAGGACTTGGCTCTGCTCTTCCTCCAATACCTGTCATTAGAAAAGCTCTTCCTTTTTACATTCTTATAAAATAGCAACACCTGCCTTGCAAGAATATTAATTCAATGAATCTTTGAAGAATTTTCAGAGCTTTTCAAAGACCGTATTGTGGAGGGCTGTTACACCCATTCCAAGTTCTTATGCTGAGGCCACCCTTGCAGTCTCCAGCACTCAAATGTAATTAGATGTCTTCTGCGGTTTCTTAATTAGAAGTTTTAAGTAATACTCATGGTGTGCTAATCAGTATATAAGTACAAAAGAAAACATTACTGGAGGAAGTCTTGTGCTAAAAATGATGATCACAGCAATTTGAGGTACTGGAAAAACTAAACAAGAGACGTACTTAGGACGGGGTGATGGCTGAACATGTCTTCATCCCAGGGTGGCTAAAACATACTAGCTAGAGGTAGACTGGACTATTTCCTTTGGTGCCTTTTGGTGCCTTCTGGTTTAAGTACTGCTGGTTTGGATAAATCTACAAGAGTAGCTTTAGCACATCTGAGTATTTAAAAAGTGAGGTAAAGCTGCTGAAAAGTGTAGCCGGTCATGAATAATGCCATTATAAAGACATATTTACCAATATAGACAATTCACTGTCCACTTTAAAAACTCATACAATTGACAATCTGGAATAACTGTTGGGGGATACAATATAATATAGATTATTCTGTTTTCCCCTATAAAAATGGCCTACTGTGCCCTAGAAAAACACCCTGGGATTAGGGAGTTTTCATGGCCTTAAACAAATTTTCATGGTATTGAAGCTCAAAAGGAGACTTGTACCGAATCAGGCCATAAAAGCAGATGCTTTCCTCCTTTGCCAAGGCATAAAGGTATTTTAATATAACTATTAGAAGTTTGTGTTACTATAGTAAAAAATGATTTTGCAACACAGAAATGACCTAAATCTTTAAAGGACTAGTGAGGCAGAGGGATGGTTGTTTCCAGGCAACTAATCATGAGTTCATCGCCCTAAAATTAGTATTAGGTGCTTCAATCTCAAATCTGGCTCCCAGCACACACCTGATGAAATGATGGATGCAGGAGCGGCACCACATGATGCTGCAGGAGGTACTGTCCACACACTGCTCCCATGTCTGACAGCTGGCTAGTTTGATTTAAAATTACAATTTGAACTGAAATCAACTCTGTTCATTGACAGTCATTAACTGACTACCATAAAAGCACCATTAATTCTGTTGTAGTCAGCAAATGTTTTGTAATGATCTAAACCAAATGCGGCTGCCCCTTCTATAAAACCCCCACAGTATCAAAGGTTTCCTTTGTACACTGTTTGGGCTTTCTAAAGCTTAAAATCACTGCCAGCGCACCTGCTTTCTAGAAGATCATTAGGTAAAAATCCCAACGAACCCCAATCAACTTGGCTTTAGTTACCTTGCCGTCTGCTCTAGAAGAAACCTAATGTTATTAGATGTGCCTTTCTCTGAAAATTGCTGGTGTTTAGTTACCGTGCCAGCTGTCTGGGAGGTACATGGGTCTGCTGGACGCTGACCCAGCTGGCTGCCTGTGCAGAGTCTGGTCCCAGTCCCCACGCAGTCTGTTCTGCCAGCATTGGGGTGCCCCGACTTCCCCCCCAGTGCACCAGATCTCAGCCTTGCCAGCACACTCGCCCCCTCAAACCTTGATCGCTGCAATGCTCAGCCAGGCCACCGTGAAACAGCAATGCCAGGTCTGAAGTCAGGTATAAGGAGTTAGAAAGAAAAACAATAGAAAGAGTAAAAAAAAACTCCTGCAGAGCCACACGGATGGAGACAAATGAAATCTGATTAATGATGCCCCTTTTTCTTCTATTTTGGCATCCCATGGAAAATCCCACTTTATCTCTGAACAAAATTTCAAATCCTTAGTCTGAAATCTGCTCTTTCCTCTTGGAACAAAAAGTCAAACTCCAGAGCTTGTCAGCTTCAGAGGGGAGATTTGTCACACACCAGTGGTTTCAGGGGGTGGTTGCCCGCCTGGCCCTTGCTGCCCCACCACAGGGACACCTCTGCTGCACAGCTTCCATTTATCTGCTGCCTCCCCTGCACTCCACATGAGCGTTACTGTGGTGTGCCAGGACTTCTGGCTTGTTGGAGCCCTCTGGACAGGGGCATTAAAAACATTTTTTGAACATAGCTTCCTAAAACAGCTGAAGGACAACGTACAGTAGACGAAAAATATTCACTCACATCACAGTCAAAGAATGGTGCCAATTAAAGTGAAGTGCCCAGCAAATATTTGGTACAGAAATCATCTGAAACCCTATGAACACCAAAATCACTTCAAAGAAACCTTCAGGTGAGAACAGGAAATTTTAGAGGCATGGGTGTCATTGACTGTATCAAGATTGAAGCAGTTAAAAAACCCTAAAAAAACCCAGTGTGTTCTGAAGATGAAGCTCTTAGCGCCCCTCTTCACTGGTAAGTATTAATAGATGAAATAGTAGCAATGCCAGTGCAATTCATCTGGGATGAAAATCCTTCCCAGTTAAACTTTCACACAGTGAAAACAATATCTCCCTTTTTGCATTTTGGATTTCAAAACATGCTCCTTTTGAAATACAGGTCTGAGCTCCCTAGTGTATTTCAGTTGTCAATATCAGTCATAAATAAAGATAAGGCAGAGTCTAGAACAGAGAAATATGATGAGAAATGAAATAGAAATCTCCTGCTCAAAGAATCTCTGCTTTATAATTCTCTGCTCATGTTCTCTCCAGTCCTAGGGCTGGGAAAAGGATGATCTTTAATGATCCCTCCCAATCCAAACCATTCTGTGATTTATCTGAATGTATTTACCTACTAGTAAATGTCCACCCCTGGTTTGTCCAACAGTGCAGCAAGTGCCCTTGGTACCCTTATACTTTACCAAAAGAAAAAGGTGTTATTTCTTAAAAAGAATAACAAAATAAAATTATATCCTTGCAGGACAGGTATTTTAGGAGATATTGCTTGGAGTCCTCGGTCTCAAAAAGTTCAAGACCACTTGCACAACCCTTTTTCAGCACCTCAAATAAGCCAGATCCTGTACTTACATGTGTAAGAGTTTAAAGATGCTCACGGACAGGCACATACCTTCCCTGTGCCCCCTCATCTATCCATCCACCTGCCCACTCAGACTCTGCTGTAATACAAAAATGGATAAACCTAATTTCATATACTTCAGAGACAATTTCAGTACTACTGAAAAATTTAACCTCAAAAGGAGAACTACAGGCTTCAGGCCAGGTAGGCATCTCTAGTGGCTAAATCTGTCTGTGTTTCTACTTGTCCATAAGAAGTCAGCCCCCACATTTTCAACTCATTGTCTTGAGAGAGGAGAAAAAGATGCTCTCATTTACCACAGGGGAGGAAATGACATCTGTGAAAAATGGATTTACTTATCAGGCTTCAAACTACAGGCGGTGTGTATACGAGCGTGTACACTGGAGGGAAAAGCAGCACATTTCCAAAACTCCCTTGTTTTTCATTTTTACAGAATTACACTTCTCACCTTATAAAACAGAATGATCTTTTAATAGAAGGGGAAATATTTAACCTTCTCAAAGTCACTGCTTATTTTCTTCACTGTGATTGCTTCTGTAGAGATATGAAACAAATCACAGGAAAAAAAAGAAACTATCAGGGAGAATAACAGGTTGGGGGTGGTGTTTTGGTGTTTTTTCTGCAAGATCTGCATATCTAGTTTGAATCTCTTTCATTTCTATTCAGTGCTTGTGCAGGACACTAGGATTATATGTATCAACTTAATTCAGTGATAAGAAAATCCTTACTATAAATCCTACCATGTGGGACAAATCTGTCAAGATCTTGATTATCAAAACAAATGAACAGACAGTAAAATGTGACATACGTAGCATACACTTTACATGATAAATTAGTCATCGCACAACTGACAGACATACTGTAACGGGATGTTAAGGTTGCTATGGCAAACAATGCCTTTCCTCCCCTAGCTCCTGAATCACAAGTTTTCTGAAAGAGTCATTGACTTCGTGCAAAAAACAACACCTTTTGTATGATTAAACACTATCTGCATGTAACAAGACACATTTCTCTGTCCCACCATGGTCTTCTTCAAAAGTTACCACCTTCAAGACCGACCTTGCTGTGTCACTGGAGTGACCACCAGAAGCTGTAAGGTTGTTCTCTTCCCCTTCTGCAGACAAGTTAGGAATTTACTGTAATGCTTCAGGGATCCAAATAGTTAGGGTCAAGTAAATTAGATAATGTACTTTATCATGCAGTGAGCAACAACATTGTCAGCTCAGGGAAAACAAGAGAAAGTCCTGTCTCAAGCTAGAAATGTGAACTAAAAATCCAAGTATTTTAGTTACCTAAAAGTTTGGATGCTATGCATCCCTCCAAATGGAGTTACCACGTAAGAACAGTTTCTTTAGGAAACATTCCCACTTTTGGTTGGAATGAAAATAGTGGGAAAATTATTTCTGCATACATCTCATCCAAAATGGTGTTTGGAATTGCTAAGGCAGAAAATCAGTGATACACTTAAAGAAATGGGAAAAAAAAGCGTGAAAATTTAGCACAGTATCCGTAACAGCTACTTCTTTCAACAAGACATAAGCATGCACCTAGGAACAATCCTACACAAAGACCAAAACACTAGAGAAAGTAAAGGTCTCTGTGCATTCCTGACACAATATATTCAGAACCTAAATCAGGATGGGCTCATCCTTGCCAAAAAAATTTACAAAAGTCTTATACAGTAATCCTGACACTTCAGTAATTACTCCTCCTGGAAACCTGTCAGAAATTAAAATTAAATTAACTTCTCCTATCTTTCTTAGCAACACTCATGAACAAAGTTCTTTTAGCTGTAAATTTCTCTGATTACAGGGTGTTTTCTTTCTATTAAGTTATGACAGATACGCATATTGATCACCAGGCAACAAGGTGCAGCCACAATTATGACCACAACAAAATCACCATGTAAAATGATCAGGTTTCTGTACATCTAGGAAGGAATAAAGAAGGCCCTTCTGCCATCTTTCTACTTCATACTGTAGTTCATCATATAAACAGTTTACAGAAGGTCACAATTCAACTGATAAAATTAATCATTTAGGTTCATTCTGAACACAAAACAGGATGAGAAGCTATGATCTTAAAATACTGTCACCCACAGCTCGCTTGGCTAAATCTTCTTTATACTATGGTGAAGAGGAGACTAATTTATAAAGGTCTATTTTCTGTTTGAAAATACTTTTTATTCCTTCAGGCACAAGCAGAAGAGCAAACAATTCTGAGCAAGTAAAACAGATCATTTAAAAATCATTAAATGTAACTTGTACAAAGAAAACCTAAATGTCAGTAAACTATTTACATAACAACAGAAGTCAAGTTCCACACAGAATTTTTCAGAGATACCAAAATACATCACAAAGCCAGGTAATGTTATCACAGTTCTACAAATGTGTGAATAACACAGAAATGTAGCAATGCACAATACTGAAATATGAGAAACAATTTTCAAAATTCAGTACCAGTGTAGAAAGCACCAAGAAGCTCCAGGGTGAGGGAGCTACCCAGAACCCAGAGCAGTCACACACTAGAGGATGGCATCTAATGAATTTCAGCAATGGTTGGGATAACAAAAACATTTTGTAATCTTTATATGCCTTGCAAAGAAATAACAATAGTATATTAAACCCAATTTTAAACAAAAAACTCTTTCAAGGTAGTTCTTACACTAAACTACAGAGAGCACACATAAAATTGGCACTAGCTTCCAAGTGGCAACGGAAACCTATGCAGTTCTATATCATTTTCTCCTGTCCTTCCTTTACTGCATGGTGAGATTTTACTTTTGCATATCATGCTCTGTATTGTCTCATTTTCAATGACATGCTTAAATTCTGTGCCCCACCACAACTCTGCATTTGTTTCTCCATTCACCCATTGATGACTCCAGACAGGCCCCTGATGCTGTGCACTGTGTCCATCACATCCTGCTCCTCCTCAGCTCGTCTACCCTACTTGCCTTTTCCTTTGGCTTCAAAATTTCCCCAGAGTTCTCCCCCTCCATGTATCCTCCCAAGGGCTGAACTCTAACATAACCCCTCTGACTGGACAGGAAGCTGCAGAGGAGACCTCTTGGACTTCAGAGGGCTGGAGCATCTCTCCTAAGAAGACAGGCTGAAAGAGTTGGGCTTGTTCAGCCTGGAGAAAAGAAGGGTCTGGGAAGACCTTACAGCAGCCTTCCAGTACCTGAAAGGGGCTACAGGAAAGCTGGAGAAGGACTTTTTACAAGAGCATGTAGTGATAGGACAAGGGGTAATGGCTTCAAACTGAAAGAGGGGAGATGTAGATTGGATATCAGTAAGAAATTCTTTCCTGTGAGGGTGGTGAGACACTGGAACATGTTGCCCAGAGAAGTTGTGGATGCCTCATCCCTGGAAGCATTCAAGAACAGTTTGGCTGCGGCTTTGAACAATCTGGCCTACTGAGAGGTGTCCCTGCCCATGGCAGGGGGGTGGAAACTAGATGATCTTTAAGGTCCCTTCCAACATATAGCATTCCATGACTGTATCCAGTGGCTGGCAGATTGGAGAGCCTGCCAAAGCCTCTGTAGGAGGCTGGGCTCAGCCCGGCTCACTGGACCTAGCTCAGGTGCTACAGCAAGCAACAACTGCATGTCTGCTTTCCTGCGCACAGCAAAATAAACCAGGATGCCTGGGTCGCAGGTTTAATTGATTTTTTTTGTCTTTCACCCTGCTTCAGAAGTCAGCCTGATCAATGCTATTTCACACTCTCCAGTTCAAGCTTTACTGATCTAACCCCTGACTAAAAATAGATTCATCAAAGCAGCACCATGGGAGGCAATATTTATCCCCTGCAACACACAGGGAATGTCACGTTACAACTTCCTCCTGGCTTTCCTCTTCTATTAGGAGCGGCGGGGAAGAAGGAGAGGGAAGGAGGACTCACATGGCTGAAGCGAGGGCCCATACTGGAAACTGATGTTGTGTATTTATCCACTTGCATTAAGTATGGAAGAGGCAGTCACAGTTCGTGCTCCCTCGGCACTCTTGCAAATTCTTATCCTTTCCATCTTCCAGTGTGTGACAGAAAATAGCAGTTACTGACAAATGCTGGGGGAAAGCACAAGACCTAACCAATAAATAATAAATGCATCCATATCTCTACAACTCCTTCCTTCAAGTCCACACAAAGTAAATATGAGAATTCCCACAGGAAGTCATGGAAGATGCCAATTCCATTCATAAAGGCAAATAAATGAACTTTCATATTGCTGCCCTGCATTTCTTTAATAATCTGCATAAAATTTGCCAACTAATAACACAGCAGAACATCTCAATTCACCCACACAAGGCACCCTTTACCTTGCCAAACGCCCTGGTGTGAAGAGAGGTGAATGAAGAGGCTGTGGGAGCAGTGCCCCACCCAGAAGTTGTGCACATGAAGAAATACGGCTTTGTCATTTTGTCATGCAGGTGAGAAGATTACTTCCTATACAAAACTGACAGCTACAAGGATTGATACATGGACGTTGTGTGAAAAGTTACTTGTGCCACTTCAAGCACCTACTTGTTTCCTCTCCAGCCACCTGCTCTTATTCCTTCTTAGCTTGTTAGTTTGATGTGCTTTCCTCAAGGATGGTTTCTCAGTTCTTTTCAATGGTGAATCTATTGCTAACCCCTTCGATGCCTTCTCCAAATCGTCTGGATTGGTTTTCCGTATGGAATCAAAAAATCCACCTGAAAGGTTGAGCCACATCACAGCTTGACTTTTGTCAATTCGGCCTGCTGTTGACTGAATATTTCCATTTTGAGTAGTTTTGCTGGGATAACATATTTTCAATCACTTCCCATTCAATGTGCACACCGTCACCACCAGAGACTCAGGCCTTAAGAGCTCATCTGTCATTCTTTCCTATCATTGCCCCTGCTCCCACAACCCTCTCTTAATATGTCCGACTTAATTCTCCTACTTGCACCTCTCTATTGATGTTTATGAAGCTCTATAATTTGGGGATAACTATTCTACTTCTTCTATGCCAAACTCCTCGTGGGATCTCACTCATACATCTCTTAAATCTATTTCCTTCAGGGTGTCATTCTTCATCAGGCCCCTCACAATGAAATCTCGACGACTCCGCCTGAACTGAGTTCTGGGTTTCTTTACAGCCGAGCTGTGGCATCTTCAGCTCCAGCACCCTCTTAAACCTCTGTCTTCTTCTCTGAACTCAGTATATTGGACTACTCCAAAACAACAAGGTTCTTCTCCCACTTTCAAACAGATTCCAGGAAATTATTTTTCCAAACCTGACATGATACAGAAATCCAAGCCACTCTAAACTTAAACTGCAAGCAGACAAGTGAGATGCACCCTGCTTCTGAGACTTGCACAGCACAGCTGAGAGCCAGGAATTAGGACCTGCAAGTATTTCTGCTGATTTGAACAACTGAAAACATTTTAGGCAGAAAGCACACACTGAGCCTGTAATTGGATGTGCTGTAATCAAGCAAGTTTTCAAAAGCTGCAGAAGCAAATGCTTACCTCAAGAAACCACAGCGGGGCATCAAATAACAAAGAGCTTGACATCACCACTGTGGAAGCTCTCAGTTTGACCTCTGGGTACAAAATAAGAAGAACCGCAATGCCTTCCCCATGATAACGCCTAAGGTATCACTTCACGCAACTACTGACGATTGCATTTGCAGAGTGAACCACGAATTTCCCTTCAAAAGGCATATCCTCCTTGCCGAAAACGATAAAAGCTGACCTGAGTATTCGCCACATTCCCCAGCACAAACAATAACTCTATTTCCAAAGCTTCAGCCTGTGGCCCTGTAAGCATCTGCCCTGCACTGTCTGCTAATTGGATGTAAAACCTGTTGAAAGAGTCAGCAGGGAGAAAAAACCACCTTATCTTTGTGCTCCAAAATAATTTTTAAAAAGAAAAAGAAACTCCCGTTGTGAATTATGAGAATAAGCATCTTTCAAATACTAAGAGTGATAAGAATTACCTTTTCTTCATGGCTGTAATACCCCCATCAGCAAGGACTCCTCCTCTCTCCCCAAGGCTCAAATTTAACATGTTTTTTATTTACAGTATACTTTCCAGAGATATATATTAGCACATTTTTTCAAAACAGATAAACATTGCCAACGTAATTACTAAACACATCTTTCCCTGCATAGCCAACCAGGGGCTCAGTTCTGAAAACTTGTGCTATTAATAAGTGACACACTGCAGTAAACTAATTGTATGTAAAGTCAACGGGTGTATGTTTAAGAATTTTAATTACTCTTCCGTGATTGCTTTATATTCAATGCATAACATGCAGGTAACACAGCCTTTATGGTGATAAGCAGTTTAATTAGAAAGTCAAGATAAGAAAAAAATGCCTTTAAGTTACTGAATTTGTTCATGCTGGCCATGTGATAACTTGAGCACATAGTTTCCCTCGGTATTTTAAAATACAGAATGCTAATTCTACCTAAACCTTTGTTGCCAAATCACACTATAACAATTGCTTTATATGCCGTTTGCTTCTCTCTCTTACAGGTGTCAACAGTTTAATTAGATAGCAAACCTCAAACTGTCTTTAACCTCCGAGTGGAGCAACTCAAGTGAGCGGTGCCCCACACTCTGTGGCCAGCACCAGCCTCCTGGCGGGCCGAGACAAGCCTCGGCTGCGCGCTGGCAGCGGCGTGCTTACCCTCTCAGCAAACTGCCTCGGAGGATGGCCATTGATTTCCTAGTTATTATGAACATGAAATTATTGAATGACAGATGATAGAGTGTTAGGTCCTACAAGTATTTTTCCCAAATGGGTTATCTAGCCGATGTTGCCGTAGCAACGAGGCTGTTTGACAGCGCTTATGACAAAGAAGTCTTTGCTCAGAATTCAGCTACAAAATCACTCCTTGCTTCCTACCTTATCGTCCTCGGTCCTATCCAGTATCTCCTCAAAGCCTCTCCGGACCATGCCTCCAGCCAGCTGCTCCACCACCAACCAGAGTATGGCACTGCCACCAGCCATATTATCATGAATTATCAGAAATGTTCAGCAGATGTGATGGCGGTTGGAGAAGGTGGGTTGCTCCAGGAGAGCAACGCACCCATTGCAGGCCATGACACTTTTACGCAAGATAATGTTCATCCCCATACGAAAAAGCAATAGGTCTGACAGTGCTGCATCCATGGGTAATGCAAGTTCTGCACCAGGACACAAAACTGTAAGCCTAGGAGCAGCCATGCTCACAAATCAGGCATTGCCTTCCACAGCTAAAGGTTAAATAATTTCTTGCCAACAAGTCGCTTCTGTTGCAGCGATACAGTAAACTTCTCCTTTACAGTTCTGGGTATTTTTCAAAGTTGTAATAAAATACATTTTAGTAAATAAAGAATTGTTTCTTCATTCACAGGTAGCTTCACAGCCCACAGCATGGTTATGCTTGCTCCCCCTTTCCCCAGAGCAGCACATGCCCCTGCACGGCAGTGTCCTCCATGCCAGGGAGGAATTCACAAGCAGCGCTCGCTAAGGAGCACAGACCCACCACTACACATCAAAACAACACAGCAGGGATGTTGCAAAGCCTTAGATCAAACAAAAAGCAAAGCACAGAAAAGAGTTACACCTCTGGAATACCTGCTTAAGCTTTTCTTTCAATTATAGTTCTTCTTCACCTTCAAGTCATGACTCTTGGTTTTGAGTTTGGGGTTTTTTTGTTTTTGTAAGACCTTTTTCTACTAGCAGGACATAGCCTGAAAAAGCCTAAAATAAAACTCAGCAACCCACCTTCTCCAACTGCCATCACATTTGCTCAACATTTCTGATAATTCTAGAAAAATGCCTCTTTTGAGCTTCTGACTGCCAAAGAAAGCTGCTTCAATCAAACCAGAATTATAAGTGGATCCAAAATTACATGCAATAATAGGTTATCACATTTAAACTAACCCCCTCACATTTTAATTCACTGGTCAGTTTTCCAGAAAGATAATGACAGAAGAGTGAATTACTGAAGGACAACCCGAGAAGCTCTGGCTGGTTGCAGTGAGGTGCAACAAAGCCACAGCCAGGAAGGCCCGTGTGTTTGAGTTTTGCTGCCCAGGTTGGTAACTGCTCTTCAGCGTACACAGTTACCACCATGATGAATTTCGCTGTACTTCACACCAAGTGGAGATGAAGCGCATCTTTATTGCTATCATTTGAGTTGCAATGTATGGGTGGGGAAAGGGTTATGAAATCATAGAATCATAGACTGGTTATTGATCATGTAGTTTGAACCCCCTGCCCTGGGCAGGGACACCTCCCACTTAACCAGATTGCTCAAAGCCCCATCCAGCCTGGTCTTGAACACTTAAGAGATGGGGCAGCCACAACTTCTCTGGGCAACCCATTCCAGTGTCTCACCACCCTCACAGGAAAGAATTCCTTCCTCCTATCTAATCTAAATCTCCCATCTTTCAGTTTGAAGCCATTACCCCCCCATGCTATCACTACATGCCCTTGTAAAAAGTCCCTCTCCAGCTTTCAAACGTGTACCTGTATTTTCAAAAGACATCAAGTTATTATGGCTGAAAGTGGAAAGGTACACCTGGGAAAGCTGGAAGAAGGCCCCATGGTGAAAATAGAAGTTAAAACGTGCCCAAATATTCCCTGATATCTCTACCAAGTGAGAGACTTTTTTCCTCAAATCTCCTATAAAAATCTATCCCAAAAGGTGTGTTTTATGTCAAGATGGAAAATCACACCAAATAAAACTTTTTAAAGCGTGAGGCCAAGTAATGATCAGATACCCAGGAGAAATTGAGGACTAGGAATGGCGTGAGAAAATTGAGATAAGTTTCTGCCATGAAGCTTAAATGCTCAGTCTGTGCCAAGTATCTTGTTTCTGGCCAGAAATATTTTAGGTCTTGAAATATTTTTAAGTTCATTAAAAAAATATATATATTCCTGGTACAGCCACATCTGCTCATAACAGCACTTTTATTGGACAGCTTCAATTAGAGTTGGCTCTTGATGAGCCTCATCTAGGCTGTGCTGCACGAAGCAATAAACAAGGCACTGAAAGCACATGGAAAGCGGCAGCTTCACACTGTCACCAGCCCCCACTGTCATATTTCCTCTCCTCTCATCCCCTCCTTCTAGCATAAGCAAAGCTGTAAATGTTTTAGGGCTGTGTGATAGTCCCTGGGAAAAACAGGGAGCATATGTAGTGTATTTTCACATGGAAAAAAAAAAAAAAATCCTAATTTTTAAAGTGTGCCTTCTGTCCAAAGTACACCCTTGACGCTAACTCGGCTGTGATGCAAATCACTTTACACAGATTACTCAGCCATAGACTAATCCAAGGTACCATCAGAAGGGTATTAGTCAACAATTTCTCATGAAGTCCAATTACATGTTTTCTATATAATTCCCTGACTACCCACTAAAATTTTGCTGATATTAGCCCATCCAAAAGGCATTTCAGGGACCAGGAGCATGGGTAATATCCATTACAAAACCATTCTGTGGTTTCTGTCAAATCTGAGTTAAATGCACAATAGGGACTGGAAAGCTGCTACAAAACTGCAGATTCAGGATCTACAGAAAACAAAGACACTATGACAATACGCTCTTCTTTTTAAATGGAGAGATGTTCAAATATGCAAAGACCAGCTGAAAAGGAGGCATCTAATGATGTAATACCACATCACCCCTGAGCAGCACCATGACATAACTGGGAGGGTCTGTCTGGCCCTTAAACATAATTGATATGATCTGTTTTTTCTCAAATTTCTTATGCAAATAAAAAAACACCATGGAATTAATGGAATTTTTGATTTGAAGGAAATGTGACAAGTTTTTTGGCAAAATCTTCTTCCCTTCTCTCTTCCCAACAAGATTTTCAAAACATGTCCCTTCTGGAGATATTGAAACGGGTAGTTGGTTCAAGGCACAGGTAATGGCTACAAAGCCCTTCCGCTGCAGGTTCCCAGTTTGAATTCAACCCCAGTTGGTAGTGACTGAACATTATTACAATGAGACAGCTGTTCAATGGTCTGTCTGAAACAAGCTAGTAGTTTCAGTCCAGTTCCTACTGGGCAGGTGTTTGCATGATTAAAATCACACCACTTCATTCAATAACCTTGTTGGCAATGTCAGCAAAGAGGCCAAGGACAGAGTAGTTGTGGAGACTGGGTACATTCTCCTGAATGAGAATTGAAAGAGCTCTGGCTACTTTAGGATTGATGTATAGCAGTGAGTAAAAGAGAGAAATGTGAGCTATCACTGACTCCACTGAATTTGTTCTAGACACGAAATAGGGTTCACCACTTTACCATAAACATTTCAGCCAATTATTTCTTAAAGATTTTAATTCTTAAAAATTTCTTATTTCATATGAATACTCATATCATGAAAAAAAAAATCTGAAAGACTTCAAGGTGGAAGCAAGTCCCTATAAAGAGTTGAAAAGACCCTGTTTGGGTTTGGGTTTTTTTTGGGGGGGGAGCATTTTTTTTGCTTAGTTTTTATACTGTCTTTATACATTGCCCAAAGCAAGGTCTCAAACTGTGGTTAAAAAAAATGGAAAAGAGCAAAAACTGTGAAGCCTTGATATAAGCAGGTTTCTTATTTGTGGGATCTCCAGGGAAACAGCCATTGCTTTAATGGTTTATGGTACAAAAATTTTCTAAGAGGATACAGCATTAAAACTGAATTGACCTAACCACTAGCTTTAACTGCAATCAGTGCAGGCACTCCATAATCAGTGTCCCAGAAAGCAGGGGATCACCTCCAGTATTTTTAGCTACATTTAAACAGAACTGTGCTAAGCTGCTCATCAAGGTACCCTAAAGAAAGCCCCTTCCAAGTATTTGTAGACTCTGTGACATTTGCCCTTTGGATTCATGAAGCATGGAGTATGCTGCTTCTGTCTTGATAAACACTTCTGGATTCAGCTATTCATGGGCCAAAGAAAATGTGAAGGGTGTTACTGGAGCTGGCTGGATACATACCAACTATCCCTGCTTGGCAAAGTTTTTAGGAGTAAGGTTTTCAAGGATGTGAAAGAATACAGTAATTTGATTATGCTCGTCCAAGTTAGCAGAGAAAAAAACGTACTGAGAACAGCTTTCAAAAGAGAGATTCAGTGTGTTCCTGAAGCTGTAAGTAGAAAAAAAAATTACACTGCTATGTTGGGAAAATGGGTGCTAAGGAATATCCCTTTTTTTGCTTCACTGAAAGTCACTTAAAGTGATCTCATTCGATGATGACACTGAAAAGTGAATGAAGTGAAAGGCTATTTTCCTCAAACCCTTCCATTTTAAAATCCTGATTCCAGTCTCAGTACAGTGCAATACTATACAAACATACTTGTTTAAAGATAACACTAGTTAAGCTTATTTTGCTATGTGCAATCCCAGTGAGCTTTAAAAACAAAAATACATTTGCTCACCAGGCAGAAGTTTCCTATAACACAAATACCAAATTCAATCTGCTGTTAAAAAAATTACTCCATTCTAAAAGCAATTAAGAACGGCATTTTCCCCCCAGCTTGACTTGTCAATCCTATTAGACCAAATTCTAATTAAGGGTGGAAAAGTGGCTATTTTATCTGCCAAATGAAAATAATTCAGTGCAAGTTAATGAGGACAGGCTTATAACTGATTAGTCTTTTTGATTCTGGCTTGTTACAGTGGTAGAAATTACCTTCAAAAGATACAGTAGGATCAGCAGTCATTTTCCCACGTTTGATAAACAAACAGAGCTTTCCTTTGTGACCAAATTAGGCATGAAAATATCTGAAAACAGGAACAAGATAGGTGCAACAGCATATATCTAGCTTGAAAATATAAAGTACTTTGAATAATAATATCTAAACTATTAAGACTTGGCAATCTTTTCTCCACATAACTCTTGCAACAAGTAGACTCTAACTAACGAAGGCCAAGTATCTCTATGAGAGAGGGAAGACCAGTCTCACAGATCATTACTCATGCGAGCAGCTTTTCCTCAGCATACTACGGCACCACACGAGTGCTGACATTAAGATTTTCAAAATCAGGTTTATACCTGTCATCGGGTGCGTTCTTTGAAACTAAGCTCATTACAATGTGCAATGGCAAAAGCTGCACAAGAAAAACAAATCCTACTAGTCCTTCACAAGCTTGTAAGGAGCTGCTCAGATGGCTCAAAAGGCACCAGAGCAGTTTGCATTCAGCATGCCAGGACATGGGATTGCATACAGCAAAAATACCTTACAACAGGTCACCTACATCTGCTTTATTTCTTACATCCTGGATGACTACACATTTGTGTAGGCGTTTGCATTTCTCAGTAATCACTTAAAAGCATTCAATACTTTTGTAACAATTAATACATTCTACTTCTGTGACACCTCACCTGGCCTTGAAAGTCATACAGAAACTGAGCGATGACATTTCATTTTCAACATTTTGTGTAAAGATAAAAAATAATGTCAAAACAGAATCCTAAAGCCAGACCACTGGATGCCTGAAAACTTCTCTCATTTTCTCATGTGGACACAGGTACCCAAAAGATTAACTGGCCTAAGAAAAATAAAGTAAAATAATTAAATGAACATTGAACTGGTCATCTCAGTACCTCAAGAAACCAGCTTCATTCACATGAAGCAGATGGGTCTTTTCACATACCTGCCACTGTTGCAATAAAATTATGTAAAGTAGCTCTTCTGCTTTGGCTAGAAAAGAGAGCAGCATAGTTAAGATCAACCACTAATATGATGTCACTTGGCTGACAGTCTTCATGCTTAAATAATTTGATCTCGGTATTGTGACTTAAGTGGATGACCTCCTCCAGAATGAAAGACAAAACGTGGCTAACAGAGGCATGAAAAAAAAAAATCTCCTTTTGGATACCAGAAAGCTAATCTTTGTAAGAAATTCTGGCACTTAAAAGTTCAGAAATGTACTCTAAGTTTCCTAAGTATCTGACCAGTTCCTCCTGAACTTCAAACTTATTTCCAAGCACCCAAATGACTTTGAAATCAGACCACAATTAGTTCCTTAAAAAATACAATAGTAACTCAATAAACACTTCTTTAAACTGAAAATTTATATTCTACCTGAGACAAATCAGTGTTCACTCTTGTCCTATTCTCTGCGATGATTTAAGGCAGCTGCTGTATTGATATTTTATATTTAGACTTGACATTGAAAAACACACAGTCTGCACTTATTGACATTGTGGCACATGACAACTTAAAGCCAGTCACATTGACAAAAGGAGTTTGTTGGGCTCTGCATCATACTTTTTTTATATTCACCCACATTTCTAGTTTACAAGGGAACCTTGTAAATTAATGGCAAGGTAAGAGAATCAGAAAAAACTTTGGATGTCTCATGTAGCTTATTTACATGCAAGTTTTCTGATGACTTAAAAAAAAAAAAAGAAAAGCTTTTGTTATTAGATATATGTCCACAATTGACATGATAAGATGATCATTGTGTTATTTGTATTCAGTTCACTGTGATCAGAGCAAGAGGCACAACGCCGTGGTGGCATTCCACTGTCCCCCAGCACAGAACGCTAAGCAGGAGGGTCGCATTTCCTCCCACCTGGTAAAAACCCACCACCCTGTCTGCTCTAGTCCACTCGTACACAAGAAAGAAATTAATTTTGCCACCTTAGTCAGGACATTTCGGAAGCACCAGCTTTCAACTTCAGAGGAGGAAACAGATATTTCTCGTTTAAAACTGTGCAGCAACTTCATTGCTCAGTCTCCCCTGAAGCACTTCGCTACTGAGCAGCCCTTAATATGATTTTGAAGCAGACACTACTCCAGGGCTTTCTCATCTTCATCATTTGTTTGTTTTGACCTTGGCATTTATTCAATTAGAACTGATTTGCCAATCATGCACACGCCTTCTCAAGTCCATTTCCATACACCAGTGAGTAGGCCCATCCAGTTAGCAACGATCTTCCCACGTGACCAAAGTAAAATTGAAGAAAACCAAGGAGCATACAAAATAGGCAAGGTGCCTGTCACAAGGCATCTGCTATTTTCTTACCTATCATTGCTCTCACTAATTAGAAATGAAGAGGATCTATAAAATGTCTTTTGGCAAATAATCGGCTTCACCATGGCCTAACTCTGTCAGATTAATCAGTTCCTTGAAATTTGCTTCAGTGGAGGAATGCCTCAAATTCAGAAAAGCAGGATTCATCCCCTGATTATCACGTCAGCTCCTCCACAGCTGGAGAAGAGAGGAGAGCACACAGTTCCTATAGCATCTCTGTCACATACTCAGCGCTGGGAGAGGAGGACTTGTTAAGATTGTCAAGTACCATTCACGAATTTATGCCCGTGGAGTTGTTCCTCCTGGAAGAGAACCAAATAACTCATACTTTTTGAAAATTGCTTATGACAGCTTTTCAGTCTGCTTCAGGCTGGCTCTCAGTGATGATTTGTATTTTCATATACTCCTCATACATTAAGAAATTTACACCTGTCAGGTCCTGACAGAGTGTCTCCATCTCCAACCTTTTCGGGGAAAATTCTTTGCTTGCAGACATTATCCAAATAAGTTTCTATCAGAAGTCTGGGTGACATAACAGGTGGAGGTATAAGAAATATGCAGCAGACAAGCAGAGAATTTTAATGAGAGACAGAGACTTCTGCACCAGCATAAAAGGGATGGAAATTACTATACTGATCCCTGACACTTTAAACTGCACATGAAGCCCATGGGTAATTGTTAGGCGAAGACATAAATGACAGTTACAAAACTTTCTTTACTACCCAGGTTGACATCAGAATTTCTATTTCTATTTAAGGAATCATGCTTGGGGTCAAACAAAACAGTTCAGTGAACAAGAACCCACATAAATAAGCAGGAGGATGGTCGTTCATGCTGGTACGTTTGTTGATATCAAAACAAACGTTTGCTCCCCCAGCCACAGCGACTGGAGGAGAGGTTGCAGTGCAGAGGGACTTTTGGGCATGTGACTCCCTGTGCATTCACCCAAGCCCTGTGAAGATCCTCCAGAAAGGTAATAAAGATGCTTACTACTCATCACAATAATACTACACTTTTGAGAACATTTCAGGAAAACTGTGAGCTTTGTGGCTCAGGTTCAGTGCTACGTCAAGTAATACAATGCTAAACCCAGGTATTACAGTGAGAAGACGTTAGTAGTGTTGCCAACTCAGACAATGCACGCTCACCACGTGGCAAGTAGGCTCCTGGCACAGAAGCTCTTCAACAGGCTCATATGTGTCCCCAAATCCTTCCCTTCACCTCTCCCTTCCTCCAGCCACAGGAGGTTTCACTGTGTAACTGTGTCCCAAGTGCTTCATTTTTACTAGGAAGACTGAATTTGCAGGAAAGCAAGACAACATCCTGGCAGAAAGTCACATCATTGCTTGTTTAACTTAACGTAGTGTGCGACACCTGGATGACACAGGGCCTCCATGGCTGGGAATGCCACATGTCAGAGGCCAACACAGTTTGTGGTGGGGAAGGGAGGAGAGTGTCCCTCGGGGTTTGTCTGCATTCTCCTTTGAGCACTTGCTGAAGGAAGACCCAAGGCAGGATGACCAGAGAGGGCTCCCTGCTCCTCTTGCCTGTTGGCAGGAGAGAGATGAAGGGGAGCCAGCGGTGTGGCCGGTTTTGTTACGCTCCATTCAGCAGCAGGCAAAAGACAGAGCACCCACCCTGTTTCCTTGTCCTCCCCCCCCCATCTCTCACTCAGGATTGAGTGGGCAAGGACCACAGGGTGGCATCATGCCTGTCCTGGCTCCCTCCCTAGGAGAGCAAACACTTGTATTCTTCCAAACATTGTAAGGCGAGTTATTCCACACCTGTCCCCACTGTAACTAACCATAGCAGTACTGCTAGGCAGTAATACTTAATTACCATTGCTTTTACAGTTTAATAAATGGTTGGATTACCAATGCTAAAACAACACAATTTGTCAACTGTAAATTAATGTTATTCAAATTAACTTTGGACCATAAAGAGGGCTTTTAATGTCACTCATCCATTCAGCGTTTACTGCCCCTATTTTGTAACTAATGTGCAAACTGCTGAATTATTGGATTTCTTTAATCTTTTTTAATTCTTTATTACTCAATACCTTCTGTTGTACTTTAATGATCTATCATGGCCAGCTCTTCCAAATAAAGGGCTCTGTTAAAAGAAAAGGCCTGGTTAACCACTCAACAGATTAATTTTCCTCCTTGTGCTACTCTTACAGCAAGCCTCTCTTCTCCCTTTGATTGCAAAAGAAACCAACCTCTGATATGCATATTAGCTCTTGAACCGTCTTTTTTTGCTTAGGCAAGATGTGCAAGATTGCTAGTCTCCAGCAAGTTTTAAAGGTAAAGGTAACTATAACATGTATAACTAATGGAGTTAGAGGAAGCACTCAGATACTTGCTTGGAAGTTTCTGAAAAGGTCACTTCAGTCCTAAAGGCAGTCAAACCAACCCCATTAGTGGCTCAGTCAGCTGCTGTTGGCATTATCTTTTCCAAAAGGCCACTTTTAGGTTCAGGCTATTGAGTGCCGACTTCAGCTTTATTTCACCCAGAAATGCTTAACAAATTTAAATTTTTGTGTGTGCAATGATTTCCCAAGGTAATTGCCACATTTAGATAGTCCTTTTTATGAAAATATTGCTTCACCTAACTGCAACAGTATTTCATCACATGCAAAAGGAAACTTTTCTTTCTTTCTTGAAAAACCTCATAGAAGTGTAGCTTTCTCCTTAAAAGATAGCAATTGCCAAGTACTGACGTAAAGGGTGACAGATATCTAAATGCATACACAAACAAATACGAAATTATATCATCCTGTATCAAGTGACTGTTTGCAATTAATTTAATTAAAAATTAACAAATATTTGTAAGTGGAGACAGACTTTCTACTCAAAGATACAGCAGTCTGTCAGCCATGGCACAGCTGATGAACACCTGCTCTAATTCTAAATACAGCATAAAGCAGGATTTCAGGATGTGCCGACATAAAGGCTGGAAGGAAGGGAAGGAAAACATCTGCCTGGCTTGCTTGTGCTGGGACAGGAGGAGCTGGATCCCCACACACCTTCCCCACTTCTGATCCTGTTGTGAAAAAGCTCTGGAAAATATTCTGAAATTGGCCTGAACACCATGCAATCTCGGGAACGAGATTTCTTTTAAGTGACACCTTTATTTGCATTGGGAAGACGAATGAAAGTCCTTGTTAGTGTGGTAAGTAGACATTACTACACCTAGGAAAGACCAAAACAACACAAAAGAAAAAAATGCAAGGGAAACCCAATGAAAAAATGGACAAAATACAGAATAGGAGTAAATGCAGCTAGAGGCAAACTAATGTAGCTGAAAGAGCCAAATGAACAGAAGTGCATGAGACACTTTTGACACAGAAATTAGAAATGAGTGTTGCAAATGAAGTGATGGTGAGTAAGAGCAGCTAATTGGGCATGCTTGTTATATAGGAGTGCGGAGATCCACGTTTGTCACCAGTAGTAATGACTGGTGTGCATTCACATCATAGCAACATTCATTTATTTTTAATAAACTACTGTCTTTCTATTTCCAACACTGAAAACTTGCCTGTGATTTTTGACTAGAAAGCTGAGATTCCCTTCTCCTCACAAAATATTAAAACCAAACCCCATAAAATAGATATAGTGCAGTAATTGTGATCAGTTCACCTACATAGACTGAAAGGCAGCTTGTAAACTGTCAGGGTAATAAGCAAAATATAAATATAGCTTCTAATTTTTGACTCAATGACACAGAATTAGATCAATTAAGAGATTTAAAGTAGCTTTTTGTTTTGCTAGGTCTAAATCCTCATGTCTTCCATCCAGATAGCTCCATTACTTTGTTACTCATGTGCTCAACTACTTCATTACATCACATCTGGAACAAGACTCTAAAATTCACAAGCATTGAGAGTTTTTTCAGATTACTCTATTATTTTTATTTTCCAATTTAGATTTCATGGTGCTTCTTAAGGTTTTGTTAGCTTAAGAAAATAAAAAGTAAGTCAGGCAACAGTTTAGCAGTAGTTGACCATCTCAAATATTTCCTCCTGATTCCATCAACCTATACACAGTAGCTGAAAATTATGTCAGCAGAATAAATCCGCTGCTAGAATGAGAAATAAAAAATTATTTCAGCATGGTATCATTAATTACCATAAACTGATTCAAAATGATGGGGGTTGTTTTTGAGGTTTTTTTAACCAGCATATCAGACAGCTGAAGTAGGTTTGAATAGAACATTGCCCCAATGCCAGAAATCGTCAACAACAACTTTCATTAGTGAGCTTATTAGGTGAATCACTGGAAGGCAAGAGAACTCCATATCAGTGTAGTAAGCATCCCAATTTAAATCCATTTCCCTGACAGAGAGTAACTTGTTTTTTCCTGAAGTCACAAAGGCTCTTCAGCCTGCAGACAGAATAGGTGGAAAAGAGTATGGTGGTACAGATGCCTCCTTGGTGGCAGAGGCAGCCACATGCCCTACTGACTGCTGGGTCTCCGGTGCATCCCAAGCAAAGCATCTCTTGCACTACGCCCTTTTGCTCTCTCCATTTCTTTGCAAATGCCCTCCACCGACAGGCTGTACTAGAGCCTTACAATTGGATGCCTGAAATCAAGAGATGCTGGCCTGTTATCAGGCTCTACAGCGCCTGCAAGGGGCAAAACCACAAGTGACAGATTCATTCCTTGAAAACACAGTGTGCCAAAGGAGCACCTTCCACCAAGACCGGGAATCAGCTGCAGCAGGGAGCTTCCCCAATAGCCACCACCATACCCGCAGCCTCTGAGCAAGCCTGGCCTTGGGAGACTCCATGTCACCCTGCCCTGCCTTCCTTGCAAAGAAATCCCTCCAGCAACAGAAAGAAAACATTGTCCCATGCCGTGTTCCTGTAAAACATGATGCACAAGGTATCAGTGGCACAAGGTGACGGTTACACTTGTTAGTAAGCCATCAGCATACTATTTCTTCACACATAAGTGGTTGCTTCTCATTAACGTGCCACTGTGGTGCTACACTGACAGAAGACATGCAAGAAGCTGACACTCCAGGTGTGACATGTATGAGATGTGTACTCGCACTGGATAAACTACAAAATAAGGGGGATATTTCACAGAATCACAGAATCTTAGTGGTTGGAAGGGACCTTTGAGATCATCGAGTCCAACCACATTAAAAAAAAAAAACCAAACCACCAAACAAAAAAAAAACCAACAACAAAAAAAACACCACACACAAAAACAAACAAACAAAACATTTGTGTGATCAATTCATGCATTACAAGAGAAGTCAGACTCATCACTTTGCAATTCCTGTGTTGCACCACTAAGACCTACTGGGAAGTTCTCCCAGACCATACTGCCTAAACTCCACTGCAATGCTGCAGTTTCACAGGTTACAAAATCAAATGGACAGTTTTCATGAAAGATGAAGAAATAGGGACACTATGGTGACATATCTGCTTCCACCGTTTGTGATACTTTCATCTTTTAGATAAAACTGTCAGACACAAATCGAGACAAAGTTGGATGAAATGTATAAAAACCCATGAAAGGGAAGAGAGAAAATACTATAATATGGCAGGGGAAACTAGCACAGGGCTATCAGTACTACTTCAGGATTAAGTCTTTAAAGACACATAAATGCACAACTAGGATATTCCACATTTATCCACGTCTTATAGTTTTAGTGTCCATTGTCCTCCTCAGGTCAAAAATGCCCAAGGGATGTCTCACACTTTTATCTGCAGGATTGGTTGCAGCATTTTATCTATTCTTCGCAATTTCCTCAAATAGATTTACAGCAGAACACGCTCCCTGACAGACATAAAAGTCTCTTCATTGAACGTGACACAGTTTTACCAGGGAAAAAGTAACTGCCTCTGCTACGTCATATCTGGACTTTCACTTGAGGGGTACACAGCCCATTTTTCTTGCCTTTGTCAAGAAGTTGAAAAAATGAAAACTAATTATATGGTCCTCAACAAAAAGATCTCAATCAGCTGTAACAATTCTTGAGATCCTCCCCCTTTTCCCTTAACACCAAAAAGGACTCCTAACACAGATCAGCCTTTATTTCCTTCTTTGAATGTCATGTCGTTGACAGTGAACTGCCACACTTTTAACAAATGGAGAAGCAGAAGGATATATAGAAAAATCCCTTAAATCCCCAGAGTACTCAAACTACCCATTTGCCAGAGGAGAATAGGAAGCTCTCCTTGCTGAGAGCCAGGCCATCAGTTCCTGAGGAGTAGATGCCCTCCATGACAGCAAGCTCTACACTCATGGCTGAGTGGACAGCCTTCCCGATGTGAGCCTCTATTCACCGCTGGATCTGCAGCCAGGCAAGCGTGATACCTCCGCTCCTCCTCATAACTTCTCAGAGAAGCAACAGAGAGGAGTTAACAAATCAGGGAACAGCAAAAGAATCATTCTAATTTGGAGATATCGGCCTTGCTCTGTAAAACAGTGCTCAGCAGGCACAGCTACTGGGGAAGGACAAATGACTTGGGGTATAATACCAGACTGTTTTTTTCTCCAAGGCAGCCAAGTATTTGGAAAGCAAAATATTAGAACCATCTAGGGTTGAAGGAAGAAAGGAATGAGAAAGTACTAACATTTTCACTCTCTCCTAGGAGCCAGGGTGGGGCTAACTGTCCCAAGCCTGCTACAGTATACAAAATCTTTAGCTATGCAAAGGAATCCACAAATGAAAACTTAGTAGAAAGCCCCATACCCTTCTTATTCATTGAAATAGAAACAAACTATTCAGGTTTGGTCTTCCTTAGCATTTTTTTTCCCTGCTCAAGTCATTAGAAACTGTATTTTCCTGCCTAGCACATGCCTAGCAAATTTTTTTAAGCCTCAGGACAGTAAAAATGCCTCTGGTGTAAATCTTCACAAGGTGAGTTATATCTTTGCAGAAGATAAGCAGAGGGGCTCTCCTCCTCATGCACAGTGCCACACAAAGAAGGTTTTACAATCAGATATTCTCAGGAGGAAAGACAGTGTGAAAAATACAAATGGATAATAGTTTTCCCCTCAAAGTTTTAAGTACAGGGTAAAAAAATGCCATGTATTTAAAGGTAATAAAGCAATCATGATAAAATGCCTATGGTTTTAGCCCATGCATTTATTTTTTTTCCCACTTCACCCTGATTGAAATGACAAGCTTATTTTTAATGCTGATCCTTGTTTAATATCAAATGAATCAATCTTCTACTTTTTCAATCTAAAATGGACTTGGTAATTGTTATTAGGAGATTCAAAGCAAACCGCAAGATGTCATTTGTCATTTCTCTTTTCAGCACCAAACAAGTGACTGGCAACTGAAAAAAATGGATTATACAGAGCACTGGCACTGGCTTCATTTACACTTCTGGCCTTTACACAATAGTTGCTTTCTGATTACAGTATCATGGACTGCATAAAATAAATTGCCAACCACTATTTAAATTCTTCCTCCAAAGCTACTTGCCACCCACCACCTTTCCTTCTAATATATTTTGAATTAAACAAGCCAGGTTCTTAATACGAGTTAAAATTACGAATCATGTTTTTGCTAAGAAATGCATGCCTAAAAGTTCCTAATAACATTCTTATCCTGGCAAAAAGAAAAAATACTGCCTACATTAAGCTAACTACTAACAGGAGACATTGTCACGACAATCAGATAGATCCTTCTCCCCCTCCACCTCCCACCCACCCCCAACACGGCAAGTTTCTGTGGTCACAGAATCCTTCTTTCATGGGACTAATATTTAAGCTTCTGTCTTTCTTTGTCTGCTATTTCTGCTCTGTCAAACTTAGTAATACACATTTTATTGCTAAAGTCTTATAAAAAGAAACAGGTTACCCAAAAAGGAAACATTATGGTCTATCCCATTAAACACAGTAAAACTTTAAATCTCACATAAAAATAGGTCATCCAATTACATGGTAAAAGCGACATTTTTTCATTGTCCAGTACACAATATATTTACAGGAAAATTACCAGAAACCCCTCAGCTGTATCAGATCTGAACCTTATATTTAGATGCAGTCATATATTACTGCTGATAATGTGATGTCAGTGAATAGATTGGAATTTTTCACTGTCCTTTATCAAGATAAATTGTTCTGTCAATAGCAAATGGCTGGCAAGTATTAACACTCTGCACACTATATGACTTTTCATTCCAAGCAAAAATTGTATTTAATGCTTTTGCACAAAATCTATGGCCGTGACTATCCCTATTACCTATTTAACTACCTTTTAAAAGGAGGATTTATTTCTCCAAATTAGGACCTGGGTAACAAGACGGTATCATGCATCATAAACTTTAAGTCAATACAAGGCAGGACACTCGCAGTTCGAATGGGGAAATACCTTCCTCTCATCACTTGGTCATCCAATAGCATTACCAAGCTGTGGTGGGAGCAGCTGCTCAGAGCAGAACTTTATCTTGGCTTTCTTCCCACCTACACCGCCGCCACGTCCCACAGTAGCAATTTGCTCATTGGCCTATTACTTTCAATAGGTATTCCAGTAATTGGCTATTTCACACTTGTAAGGCTTGAACTGGCAGAGTGCAAAGGGCAGGCAACCAGCCTGTCAGGGTCCTGCAAGCCGCTCGTCCATCAATTATCATCAGCTTTTACAAGAATGAGAAAATGTTCCGAAACCTTGTTGGCTTGGATCAGCTTTGCTACGGGCACAATTTATCCCCAAACCGTGTTAAGTTCCTATCTGAAGAATGAGTAGGTTGCTATGGAGTGAGTAACATGTTTGTTGGCTGGCACGTGCTGGAATGGGAGGCAGTGAGGGGGGAGGTTGTTGATTATCTGGAGGATTGTAGCTTCTGCTGGGTTCTGTGGCCACCTGCTGTCCTACACCCGCTCCCTTTGCCAAGAAATACTCAAAACAGACAAATATAGTTTGTTTTGCAAATGATGACTTCAAAGGAAAAAAGGTCCTGCCTACAGCAGCCTGGAAAGGCTGGGCACACTCGAGCCACTGAGGCAAATTGTTCTACATCTGCATTTATGACAGGGAGAAACAGATCTGAAACAAAACCAGGGTTAAAGCATTCAGGCATGTTAGAAAGTTACAGTGACCATAACACTAATCATTTTTCTGCTTTAACCCAACAGTCTCCGCCTGCAACACAGTCAAAACTGAGCTCTCGGGTTTTCCGCAGCATTTTACTTTGCATCCTTCCATGCCAGGCTTCTTACCACTATTTATAAAGCAAATAGGCATGCAGCATTTCTGCTAATCTTATTTCCTATTTGTTACATGTCTCAATTCCAGGTGATACCATTTAATATAAGGTGGCTGGGGCTTAGATCTACCAGCTTCTTGTACAAACAATCCAGACCTATCTTTCCCAAAGGCTGATTTGATCTGTTGACCTGCTAATTGACAAAGTGGTCACTTATCTAGCAACTACCTGCCTTGAGCAGAGTAAACAAACCACAGATTTCAAAAAATAAACAAATTCATCTATTATATGTGCTAATAAAATCCCACGTACTTAAAAAAGATGAGAAAAAAGTCACACACGTTAAGAGCCAAGTGATTTAGAAAGCTGCTAAGGATGTTCAAAAATCAATTCCAAACTGTGAGGGGACATGACTAAGGCTCTTAATAAATCCACCTCCAAATGGATCTAAGAGTTACCACCCTTACTAGTTGAATAAATGAAGTGACAGTGAAGCATATCTAATTGTAATACATCACAAGATAATCTGTCAAGCCCCAAGTGTTCAGGTCCTGTCACCCTTCTTCATCCATTATTTATACACAGCCTTCATTGCCAGTGAAATCCCTGTGAAGTATAGCTTGGTGTCCAAATGCAGCTGTTTTAGCCACTCAGCAGATACGGTCAGGAATCAAAACCATACAAACTCTCCAAAATAGCTGTTATTCTGCTGGAGAAAGAGTTCAGAAAGGAACAGACACAGGGAAGCCACAACCGTTTTTTACTTTGCTTAATGGACTGAAGAGATACCCACCCCTGTGTCTTTGCAGTGGACACAGTGGTATGCCCAACTGCCAAAGCTTGCTTTATATCTGTTTCAAGATGCTATCTGGCCCCCTCCCTAGCCTTTATTTCTTTATCCTATTTCAGACAGGAAAGCTTGCCTAGAAACACATCTCAGTGCTCTTAACAGCATCTGCTGTGGTAATAGACAAAGCAAACTAATGGAGCAGTACAATATTTTTTACTCCAAACTTGCCAAAGATGTGTGAAGGGCAAACAGTTGGACATATTTACATACATTGATGATCCAGAAAGTCTCAGTTCAGCAGCTGCTGCAGCAAAAGGCAATCCTTCCCTGTTAGCCCACTCAGCAAGCACAGCTCTGCTCTGCATCCTGCTGAGAGTGATCGGCGGTTTGCAGGGGAAGCCTCCGGCGTGACAGCCAGGCTGAGGATTTTTTGCTGACTCTCATTTTAGTAACTGAAGTCACAAATTCTTAATCACCCTGTTACTGCAGAAGAAACTGGGGTTCCTCCCCTTGTTCCTCTTTTCCCCATCAAGACACACACAAATACTTTCTAAATGCAAGAAAAAAGATGAGTCTTTCACGGTACTTTAGCAATTTAGCCAGGATACTCACGAGGCTGCAATAACAACCCCAATCTGCTTCAGGCATGCAGCACTAGAAAATGAAAGGTACTGTAAATTACATGGCCATATTCCGCCCACAGCCCAATTAAAGGCTTTATTATTTGTCAATGAAGTACCAAATAAAAAAGGTACCCTCCCGATAAGGCAGCTGTTGCCATTTGGCTCTGGTGAGCCTTTATTTATGTTCCATAAGTTTGCAGCATGAAAGTTGCTGATAGGCCACATGCATTATTACCAGATGTCCCATGGAAACTGCTTGTGTCTCCAGGGACAAGTCCTCAATAGCACACGTCTTTTCCAGTAGGCACACAGTCTATTCACACACGGCGTGATTTGTGTTATTGCTTGCTGCTTTTGTAGCTCTCAAACAGTAGTCACTGCCTTCCCGCTAACAAAGCATCCTCCAGCAGCCACAGACCTTGGTCCTGAGCTGGAACCTGCTCTGGCTGCCTCTTGGTATGATGGGTTGTATGTCCAGGGGTGGCCAGAGATATCAATGAGATTTTTCCTTGTAAACGCAAAAGGAAACTGGACCAGGCCTCTGAGCAACACCTTCATCATGCTGAGAGTTGCTATCACTTATACCTAAGCTAAAAAGGTTGGCTGCTGTTGTCTCTGTTTCCTCCTGGCTGCCCATCAATAATTGCACAGAGCTGAAGCTTCCCTCCTTTTCTTCACCACCCATTTCAATTGACTTAATTAAAACATTTTTTTTTCTTCAGTGTAAAGAACAATGCCTTATGAGCTCTTACTAGGGCTGTATGTTTTCACCTCTATGAATGGTAACAGCCCTCAAGTAGCAAGGCATTAAGACATCAACACAGCATGCCCATGGCTTGATGTGTGCAATTCTCTCCCTTCCCCAGCTTTTTTTAATTTCAGGCACTTCCTACTTCCTATTTGGGCTTCTGAGTGATATGAGTATGTAATTAGTGAAAAAACACATTAACAGCTACAAGGCACTCTTTAGACATCAAAAAAATAAAGCTATGCAGTTCTGCTCGCTGTTTCTTGTAATTACAACATTAATTTCTTACTTTTGGGGAAAAATAAAATTCCTGTATCTCACAGATGATGGCAGAGCTAAAAATTAATTTAAGATGATAATGTTACATGAAAATAAAAACCTCTTCTGATTGAATTTCAAGGACTCTTCTGTTTAACTAGCTTCAAGAGTCCTTTTTTTGATCATAATAAAATTATTTGCCATATGGTTCAGATGCTTGTGATCCTCTCTCAATGAGAGGATTATGCATGAGATATAATGCCTACTGTAGCTGCAGCCAAGCACACAGCTGGCTCTGATAATGCCAACAAATGGCTTCATCTATCTCAATGTCACGTAGGAGCTGGTGCGATGAGAATCAGCCCAGAGTACAATTAAAATCTACATCATCTGTGAGAAAGGTGATGGAGGTTCTGACATCAGAGCTGTGCCAGATTCATCCTCTTTCCATTGCAACAGAAGAAACATGTTGCCCCTTTCACCCTGTCACACTAATGATGTGCTTTGCACATCCCTTCCTGTGCACATTAAAGGTAGTAAATCAGGGAGACTCCTATTTAAAAGCTTCACCTTTATCTGACATTCAGTAACGAGAACAATTTCTAAATTTAAGTTAAGTGTATTCCTTGCTCCCCTCTCTGTGATGAGATAATGCCATTTGAAGTCTGCAAGTGAAATATGCGTAGAGGAGTTTATGATCCATATGGCCCCAAATTGTGACAGTATGCAAGAATTTCCTTGTTTTAGTTCCACAATATTTAGTCACACTAATAAAACCAGGCTTGCACATCCATTTTTTCCTCCAAATCAAATTTTATTGCAAAAATGGCCATAAGTCACAACAAACAAGCTTGATATCAAGACAATGTGATGAACCTCCTCTTTTAGGTTTCTAAAGCTAGTGGAGGACTTGTGCAATTATTTTGTTTTATTGTTAAACTCATTAAAGGCAAAAGCCACAAATATGTTTTATTAGCATTTTCAACAATTTAACATAAATATAAGTTGTAATTATTTATGCCTAGCTCTCAAATTTTATTATGACCCAGAGTTCTATTAAAATACTTTAAGCCTTTGGATATCAGAAATGTATAAGCTTCTCTGGTGGAACATGGCAAGACACTAGCTAATGCTGTTTTCTCCTTTCTGTCAATGTAGCTGTATCAGTTTGTGTGGCACACAGCAAATGGTATCACTAATCAATGCAATGTAGGCACTGGAAAACATAGATATGCAGGTTTACACTCAGTCTTGATCTTTACCAGGTTTGAGATGTAATCAAAGTCTATTTAAAAATCTTTAATCACACATGCAGACCATTTTCAACTACCTCCTGGTTAGGACTTAAGTCAAAGTCCTAGTCCTTAATAACACTGATAAATGTATTTTTAAACACCCATGTTTTGTACCAGGACAAAATACATTGCATTTGACTCTCCACCATGTTACTCTAGTTAAATGCTGTTGTCTCAATAGTGTTACACTTGGATAAAACTGATGATATGCAAGTGTTAAAGTATTGTATTATGCACCAGCATGAAAAAAATCTAAATATGAGAACATGACACTGAGTCTCTTTCCATATGAAAATGAGCACCTTGTTGCTTTACGTACAGGCCAGCCTGCAACAACATTGCCCTATTAAGGTGATTTAGACAAAATGACAGCAACATCCTCTTCCACAAGAGCTTAGGTCGTACAAGCTTTGGAGAAACATCCAGGTGTTGTAAAAATCTACTAATACAGCAAAAATTACAAAAATTAAATTTTAAAGAACTAAATTAACTCAGTTTCGAAGGAACACTTAAGAAAGGAGACATCTCTAAACTTAGCAATGCAATCCTTGCAGTTCACGTAAAATGTCATTGCTCCCAGAATAAAAAAAGAAAGGAGAAAATAAAAAGAAAATGTATACTGCACTTGCTGAGTCTGTCCATATCTAAACTTGCCGAACTACAGCTAAATGAAACAAAAAGCTGGGTGCCAAGGCTTCATGCCTCAATGAATAAATGTTTTTTCTCTCAGCCTTTACTCTTGGGTTTTTTTCCTCCCCAGATAGTAACAGCTGACAACCACCTATTTATAATTCAGGTATTGGCTCTTCACAACTCCAGAGCAAAGAAACTCTGCCTTTGAAGATAAGACACCTGCAATTATGTCCAAGTTCAGCTTCCCTCCTTTACCTGAGCAAACACATAGTAGCCAGCATCCAACTTTGCAAATTAATTGTAAAAGCTCATAAGAGCTGCCATACCAAATAATAAATTGTCATTTTCTGTGGATATTTCAATAACTCTGAAAGAAATAAGTCAAACCACAGAAAAAGTAAAAACTGTAGAGCCAGAATTCATGATATCAAGTAAAGGCTGACAGCCTGCAAAATGCAAAATTCTCCTCCCATGAGGTGAAAATGCCATTGCAAACTATGCACACACTCTCTCTACCCTCACAAAAATTGTACAACGGCTACCCCAACACATCTTGAGAGTGATCTACACACTTATATGTACACTTCTGCAGAGCTCCCACAAATCCAGGAGTTTAAGAAAATCTTACATACATTAAAATATAAAATCCTGATATACAATCTTGAAAATAACAGAAATAACTGTTTCAGAAAACTAAATCTGGGAGCTTTCTAACATCAGCAGAAAATAATATTGGTTAAATGTGGTGCTTGAAAGAAGACACCAAAGTTATAATGCAAGTAGAGGTATAACAGAGACACAGGAAGACAGAGCACCATCCTCCCCTATTAAGAATTTTAAGATGAAAAAGCCACTGATTTAATGACTCAATTAGATTATAATATTGATAACATATTAATTTGAAATCACACTACACAATTTCTACAAGACTTCAAAAATTTCCTTGTCTCTGCTAAACCGAAAGTTCTCGATGGGGCATGATTTGGGCTAAGCCAACAACATATTTTTAATATACGAAACGTAATAGCATCTAATGGTACAATAATACTTCAAAAAACTAAGACAGAACTCATCTTAGCATTAGCTACAGGAAAAGGGAAAAGAAATGAAGAAAAAAGGAGATACAACTGACTGAAGGATTAAATGTTACGGTAATCTCATCCTTTAAGACTTGCACGTGCTTTTACCTTGTCAATGTGCACAACAAAATTGAATTCTGCAAGCTGTCATACATACTGTCAGAACCCTAAACTTCCACTGTTTCAAGTAACCAGGCTCAGAATAAGCCACGTAAGTTTGCTTCTCTCCAGAAAGAGCGAGGAAAGCTATCTTATTAAATCCTCCCACCCCCAACACATCCACATATAGAAAAGAACAAAACCTACTTTTAGTTCTTTAATTATTTGGTGAAAATAGCAGAAATTACAGTGAAAATTTACAAAGGCATGCAGACAAATCAGTATCAGATTGTGAAATAGTAAAGAAACCTATTCTTTAGAAGACAGATGGATATTACTGACTCAATGAGAACCTCGTAGAGCCCAAATTCAGAATGTGGCAAAGTACCTTCAAGGCATGATAAGCTAGACCACTGGTGAAGCACTGAGACTGGAGAAGAGAAAAAAGGAGAATCACAAAAAGCTATCACATATGATGTTCTTTCTATGTTTTTTCGTACTTGGCAAATCTCTCCACCTGAGATGTTCTCTGAACTTACTGTTCTAAGTAATTTAGAAGCAACAAATTGTACAGAGGCTGCTTTTTACCGCAGCATGCTGTGTAGTCCAATTCAGTTTCTGATAAACTCACTTTCAAACATCAAAAATGTTTTTTTCAAGGTTTTAACAGTGCTTGCTACTGTTGATATAATCCACTTCTACACACTGCTGAGGTCCTCACCACCAGCTGAGCACTCAGATGCAGAGAGCATCAGGAGCTACCACAAAAATCAAACTGTTACCCATTGAGTAAAATGTGGTATTTATGGGGTTTTTGTTGTTTAAGAGAAGAAATTGTTCTCTTCAAGATGTGAAATATTTTTTTCAAATCAAAATATCCACAGATCCGGTTCCTAAAAAGGTGCAAGAGGTTCTGCTAGAAGAATGGGTATATGTGTTTAGGTTATTGCTCATCTCCAAACAATATTTCTCCCTGTTTTAAAGATCATATCAGAATCCCAAAGAGAATGAGAAAAGAGAAAGTAGATGGGAAAAAAGGAAGTTTATTTTTTAGCTAGCCCCAGTGCACCTCAGAGCTTTTGATATTTTCTGTTCACCTTCTATTTCCATTTTTCATTTTCCTAGAACCAGCTGTCTATTCATAAAGCCAGAAAGATATTGCTTAATATAGTATCAGTATTCCTGGTATAGCACCAACAGATTAGAAAAGGTTGTTGAAAAGCAAGTGCATATATGCAAATGTTTTTTTATATTAAATGGAAACATTCCAAAAACTCAAATGATCCATGTGAAATTTTAATTATAACTTAACAGCTGTTTGAGTTAATTGAAGGATATCAGAAAGGTGATTTCCTTCTCATTGTAATTAAAGAGTTAAGCCTAATTTACTGTTGTCAGAACAAGACTAAATACCAATCTGGTCTACCTAATTACATATAAAGGTAAACAGGAGAACTTCAAGACAGACATCAGAACACTTCCTCCCACCTCTTATCCTCCCCCTGACATACACACAGACACTTCCCCAGTAAAAGAAAAGTAAACCAGACAAGTTTGCAGTGATCGCTTCTGCCCTGTATCTTCTCTGGCAAGAAGATGGGCAATGACCTTTAAAGCAAGTGATCAGCTCAGTCTAATTCTGCTCTGCCATCCCTTTATTAATTTTGCCTGGAAGCTATTTTCATTTTCATTTCCATTTCCTTGGCTTCACAACCTTATTGTTTAATACTGCAGCTATGCATAAAGGTAAACATATGCTTTGCATTCACTAATGTCATATTATCTAGTTGCCATCGATGGAAGAATAATGTAATACTGAAATAATGCTGAAATACTTGTTAGCCTATAATTTTGAAGTAAAATAGATAAAATGAACAAAAAAAGTAAAATAGACAAAAATAGAACAAAAAACATGATTGATCTCTATCATATATACCTATTATAATACACATACTTTTTTAATAATGCATTAAATACCGTGGTCTTAATAATAAATACAATCCTTCAAAGTATAACCAAACAAAAATTAAAAAATATTTCCATAACACTGAATGATTGAAAACAAAGACTGTGTATTCTAAGCAATCCACTGATTAATAGACAACAGTACAGAGCAAGGGAACTTCTCTGCTCCATCTTTTTCCACCTCCCTTGCAACACAACTGCCATTATTGAAAGGAAGCACAAAAGATTTATGAGAGACAGAACCCCTGGCTACAACTGTCAGTAATATTCAACATAAAGTAAATTGCTGAAGTATGAATTCTGTCAATGTTTTTATATATAATTAATATATTAAAAAAAAATATTGACGCACATTGTCTCCAATGCATTATACAAAATCCCAAAGATTTTCAAAGCGATATATTCAGGCATAGGGGCAGAAGTGGTGAGAGATGAGTGAAACCTGTGAATGATATGCCCCTGCAGGAAAGTGCATCTATATACTTAATTCATGTTTGCATCACACCTGAAGCTCTGCATGGCTCATGTGCAATCAACATCAGACTCCAGAGAAAATGAGCATCAGGATTCCAGGAGAACAAGATGCACAGCTCCACTGTGCAGGATGTCAGCAGTAGATTGGGAAGCCAACTGAAAAATGTGAAAGTGTTTGTAGATGTTTGGACAGCGTGGATCAAGGAAGTGCCAATGTAATATGAAAGATATATCATATGTCTTTAAAAAGGGCAGTGTTAGTAGGAATGAAGAGAGGCCAAGCAGTCTTAGATCTGTGGAGCACCTAGGCTAACGGTAAGGCATCTTGCACTGAATATATGCTGTGGCCAGACAGCTGTAGTTTTCAGTTCAGTTCATTAAGGCTATTTTAAACTGACACAAGCAAAATATAGAAGGAGACTTGTATGTTTCTACTGAAAGTGAGGCAAGTTTGCATAAGCACACTTTCTGTATTTTGCTGCACAAGAATTCTTACCTCAACTCAAATAGCACTCTAAGCACTAAACTGCTTTTACGCTCAATTAATGTGACTTAATCCAGCCATAAGCAGAATAATTCAGACAACTAGATTGTGCTGGGATTCCCCTGCCTCCTTGTGCTCTAGTGGTTCTCCTGACCTTGACAAATCTCTCGGTTATCCTCCATACAACATATTTTTATACATCTTTCTGAAGAGCCAAAAAGAGACAGCAAAAACTTAATGAGAAGTTATAAAAGCACAGTTGAAAATCATCTCTGACTAATTAACTTCAAAGCAGATAATAAAAAAATAGCAGTTTTATTGTCTACATAATACAAACGTAAACTGTACACACTGTATTTCAGCTGCTGTGCCCTCTGTACAAAGCAGGTCTTAACTCCCAGGCCAGTAGGAACAGCTAAAGATCTTCCTCCACCTTCCTTCCACTGCTTTCTTGCTCATTCATTTGTGCTTTACCCTATGCCCAGATGTTGAGTAAAATCTTAATGCAGATTTATCTCCGGAACATTTACAGAAATATTTACCTTTACAGGTATCATCCCATTGGTTTACTTTCCCAGATAAGAAGCTACTAGAATCAAATTATTTTACTACTCATCTTTCTCTGTTCTGTCAAAAGTACGTTTAATGCAATCTATGTGATGAATGTGTCCTCATGAAAAGTGGGAGGGAAAATTAATTTGGGGGGTCTGACAATGAAAAGATCATTTGTCATTACTGCGTTGAGCTGTGCCAGCAAACGACTAGAGCTCTGCAATGCATTGTTAGACCCCAGTGGCTGCTGCCCATTTTCTGCCCCTTCCTTTAGCAAACTCCTCCTTCCAAATGCTTCAGTTTGCTCTGAATGAAGGTTATTAGCAATCCTAACCAGCCAGAGTGGCGAGCCTGCATGCAGTGGGGGTGGGACATGAATTTGTAAGAACTAATTTGTCTAATGTTCGGTAACAAAGGCAAAGCGTCTGTGCTGTGAATTAATATGGCATCAATCACTGACTAACTGCTTCAGTACATGTAATGAGAATATTCTCTGGCCAACCCCATGGTCTGCACAGACAGCTGGAGAGATAATAACCCAAATGGAATTTTTATTTTAATGCAACTCTCATCTTCAAAGCAAGAAAGAACCTAGGGAGACTATCTTTGGTGCATGTGTGTGTGTATGTGAGTACATATATATATTATTTTCATATATATATATATAAACACACACACAACAGTCTTTCAGTAACAGCTTAGAATGAAAGTATTTATTTTGAAAAGTAATACCTTGTACTTAGTTCAGTTGACTGTAAGGCTGCTGCCTGAATAGCCCTTTTCTTTTAATTCTCTCTGGGTTGTTTTACCTGTTTTCCAGTACAAGTTTTTAATGATGTAGTTCGCTCATCTTATTACCGTTTTAGTTTGTATAAAAATAAAGAATGCTTGAAAGCAGTTTAATATACAGAAGAGGTTTTTTTCTCCCCTCCATTTGCTGATCACATTAAGGGCAGACACAGAAACACTTTAAACAATTCTACATTAAATGTAGTCACAATTTGAAAAAACACTTCCACTCATATTTCTTTAACAAGGACATTCACTTTTTGCATAGTAACATTCTCCCATTGTTTTCAAAACAGAAAAAAAAGCAAATATATTGTTTGATATTAAAAATATTTAAAAATCATCACCCATCAAAAATTCATCAAGTCTAGGATCACCTGGAACAGTTAGTGGGTATACTAGGCAACTCACTGCACTGCCACCCCTGGAAAAAAATGAATTTTCTATATAAAAATATTTATCTGGGAGAATTTAGGCATACCAGAGAAGCCCAAAGAAGAACCCACAAAAAAAACAGAGAACTAAGGAGAAGACAACAGACCTTTGTTACAGAGGTGAAAATGAATATGCCATTTACAATTAAAAGGTTCACTGAACTCTGCATAATGATTAAGCACTCCAGCACAACATGCCTAGAGCACTCAATCTTCAGCGCTCCCAACTCCAGCAGGCTGCAGCAAAGCAATGAGGATATTTTATCCAGTATTGATAACGAGGAGGAAGACAGCCCTTCTCAAGTCAGACATGCCAAAGAGTGAGAAGCTGTTGCAGGTCATTACCAAAGCACTCTTGTTACCCCCCCTCCACCCCTGTCAATTTATGTTATTACTCTGTTAAACATTTTGCTGCCTTCAGCAGTGTATGATAGCCTTAGAGACATCCAGAATGCCTCCTCGATCAAGCTGAAGGCTTTCAAGGGTGAAGGGTACACTGTTGGCCAATCTAAACGGCTTGGTATTTCACCCATCTTGTGCTGCAGAGATTGTTAGGCACAGGTCTCAATTAACACCCAACAAAATGAAGTTAAAAACTGTGAGTGCAAGGCAAGTTTTAGACCATACTACCCTCTTTGACAAACGAGCCCTACACAGCTGCAATCCTGTCTCTAAGCCACTGTGACCCCAGGGAAACAACAGGAGGGAGCAAACTGTGGCCTAGTGAACATTATGATGTGACATTTCAGAAAAGATATGTTATCACCTAACACTGGGAGATAGTACTTAGAGTGGCCTGAAAGAGAAAACAGAATTCTAGCTGCCTTTGTCAAAGCAACCGAGGAGCCGAGACAGCCACTGCTACCCAAAGTGGTCTGCAAAGAAAACACCTCTTTGTTTTTTCAGCAAAGAAAGGATGAACTACAGCCATCCTCCCCCAGCAGGCTTGAGTGTAACTCCTGCAAAAGGCTGAGGACTGTGCTCCCATGAGCGAGAGACACTGGAACAAATTGCAAGTGCAATTTCATTTAAACTCCTGTAGATAAAACACATATTTATCAGGACAAAAAAATGCATAGCTGTATATAGGAATAGCCACACATCATTCTGGCCAAGCAGGACACCACTGTACCAGGTAAATTAAACACTGGTTAAAATGAACACAGAAAAGGAAAAAAAAAATGAATAGGTATTATTTAGCTGTGGAGCAATTACTTGACAAGATCAACAGGAAACTATTAAACATGTACCTGAAGTGCCCGTTTACCATTTGTATGTCACATAATAAACAATTTTGATAATTTCTATCCATATGAGTTATTAAGCCATATTAGATAATGTACATATGAAGTAATGAAGTAATCTACTATTATGAAGTATTAGATTAAGTACACATACACTATTTTTATTACTGGAGGGAAGAGGTCCTATAGCTCCAATCTGAATTAATGGAAAAACAAGCTTCTTTTACTCAAGACGTACAATAAGCGGTCCATAGCATCAGTCTAGGATGAGTCCTAAGAAGGAACTGTGATTCAAACACAGAATTATTTCCATTACTGTGAGAGAGGAAGGAAGTAATTTACTGCAGCTAAATAGAGACTGCAGTGTCTTTCCCTTTTCTTCTAGAAGCTGGTAAATTGAGGCAGGTGCAGGGAATAAAGGCTGCATATAACAACAGCCCCTCTTCCTCTGCCCAGCTGGAAGGAGAGCTACACGCAGCCTCTCTCAGCCCACACTTCAATTCTCAAGACAAGAAAAAAGACTGGGAAGATTCTGTCTCCCTGGTCTTACAAAATGGTGTCCCCAGAGCTCTTTTGGTTCCTAATGAAAACAAATTTAAATAAATACCAATGACTTAGAGGGGAAGCTCTGAATCACGTACTGAAGGACTTCCTCTTCTTACATGTCCTACATTGTTTCAATCCTTTTAGAGACAAAAAAAATTCTAAGGGGAATATGATTTATTATTTATTTAAAGGTATGAAAAAGAAAAAGAGCTCATTATTCACTTTAAGTGTATCTTTCATCAGTTAAACAACAACAATTCGAAAAATTATGATGGTGATCGAGTGGCAGATATTATTGTCAGTATAATTTTCCCTGCCAGTATTCTATAAAGCATATTGTACTGGTGACACCACCTTCAGACTATTTATACAGGCCTACTCACGAAAAATCATAAACCATTAAATACCATCAACTATTGGCAATGAACACATACATGTATTTTGCTAATTTGTGGCATGGTTCACACATATCAGGGAATAAAAAAATCCCTGGAAGTGCACACAGATTCTGGTTTGGTATGCTACTTGCTCGGGGGAAAATTATGGATAAGATTACATTGTCATAGTTTTTATGGGGAAATAGCATTTAACAGCCTTAAAAAAAGTGGCTATGCTAGTATTCTCACTGCTAATTGATGTGAGAAAGGATGTTACGCATTCAGCCATCCTAAATCATCAATGATTTATCTTTTTCTGTTGTTGGCTTCTTTGTTTTGTTTGGGGGGGGGGTTTGGTGGTTTGGGGGTCAGCTGAGTGCATAGAATTAAATCCAACTCCTAATCTGGTGAGTTATCTCTGGTGTGCAAGGCATACACCATCCATTATGTAGCATCAGTGAGTGACAGTATGAATAGCAGCCTTTGCCAGTTAAAGCCGTGATAAGACCTGGATTCTGAGAGAACTTCCTGCTCCAGAGCAATGTCTATTGTTCCAGCCATCACTTTTGGCAGTAAGACTGATTCAAAGATAAGACAGTAATGATGTGAGAGTCTTACACAGAAAAATATCAGCAAATAATCAGTTCATCTGCATTTAGAACGACACCTATCAAGTTGATTTTAATTTTAATTTTAAAAAGACCCAATGCCATGTTTTTAAAACTACTAACTTAAATACACAGAATTCCTTCCATTCAGTACCACGGACAGCGCCAGGAGCCCCGGCGGGGACCTGGCAAGGGGACAGGCCGGTGGCTGGGGCAGGGCCACACGCCGGCCACCAGCCCAAGGTGCACTGCAGGTCTGAGCTACGCAAACCCGAGATGAATATTTGTGGCTCACAGATAACCAGAGTTATTTTCAAAACGCCCCCAACAACAACAACAAAAGGATAGGCTTCCTGAGCTCTTTTCAAAAAGGTTGCTGAAATAGTGGCTTAAACCACCCAAGGTATTACTTTCCACAAGTTTTCAATGAGCTTTCCATAAGTTTCCTCCATCGCAGACTATTGAGGAAAATAAATAACTGCGGGGCAAGGGACAAAGTCCTGGAATTGATTCAAAAATTGTTAAGTGATAGGAAACAGTGAGTAATGGCAAATGGTTGTCCCTCAAAACAAAGAAAATGTAAGAGAGAATGCTCCTGGGACTGCTATTGAGATGAGCACTATTTATTAATGGCTTGGAAATGGAACTGCACAGCAAATTAGGAACTGGCAGTACAGGTTTTGCTTGTTTATTTCAAGTAAATACTGGAAAGTTTTACAATTACTATCCTTAAATAGCCAAAGAACTACAATGATACTACAAGTAGCAAGATGGAAGTTCATTAGGAAAAACAAGGCTAAATACAAGGAAACAGATCTCATTGTACACTGCAGGACTGCAAAATATTGTTTTCAAAGTAAAAAATGAAAAGTGGGCAAGTTTTTTGCAGATACGTATATAGCAACCAGTCATTCCATTTGCTTCTGCATAAACCAAGTATAGCAACTGGTCTTTTGTTCTTTTCTAGTAAATATGTAAAAGAAAGCATCTGTCACAATGATTCACTAAATTTAGCTTTAGCAGACACAAGGCAATGCAAATTAGAAAAAAGTCAACAAGCAGTCTATAGAATTCCAACAGTGTATCACATAGTGATTACCAACAAAAGTTCTGTTGAAAAGACTGAAAGACCATCAATTTCAGTTGTTTAAAATTTATGATTATTCTACAGTCATTAACTTACAAATAAAATTCTTCAGAAAACAGACTACGTATTATTTTTCTTTAACTAAATTTCTTTGCACCATGAAGAAAAACAACAAAAGAATTTTGGCCAGGAAAATAGAGGGTTATAAATTTAAAAATACAGGCCTCAGATCATACATCAGATAAATTTTAATGTCCATGAGTGTGTCCAGTTAAAAAACATAACAGGAAAAAAAGTCACAGTAAAATAATTTAATGGTTCTAAGGCTGAACCAATAAATTCAACAAAATAAAAGAAATAAAGTTCAGAACTTTATAGCACCCAAAGTGATATGCAACATAAAGGCACTTTCAGACAGGTGTTCATAATTAGGCAGAATATATTAAAACCTGATCAGGCTCCTCTTTCCTTTATCACATAAAATAAAATGAGTTCTAAATGAAAGAAGGGTAAATGCAGAAACAATATAAAGCAACATTTATTTTACTTCCATAGTCAATGGAAGTAGCTGCCAGATCAGGTCATTGAGATAAAAACCACAGCTACATTTCTAAAAAGAACTGAATAATTTTATGACTGCTAATAACATTTGTAGCTATGCAAGCTAAAATAATAAGGGTAATCAAATCTCGTGCTTCAGGGTGTATGACAACGAACTGCAAGGTTTAAAAAGAAATGTGCAGTGTCACACAAATGGATAAGACGCATTAGCAATTTGGGAAGAGATTTACCTTCTTTTAAAATATCAAGAAATAGCCACTGCCAGAGGCACGACACCAGACTACAGGGACCTGAAGTCTGATCTGCTGTGACAAATCCTTCGTTATTATGAGTTTGGCTTTGATAGACAATAGATTCTCCTGAGTTTTACGGAGCTGAATTCAAATTAAAAGCACATGCTCTATGAAAGCATAGCTTGGAGGAAGGATCTGAAGGACAGAACTGTTAGCCAGTAATTAAGAGTTCTGTACTGTGCTTTCTGGCAGCAATTATTTTAACATAATTCTTAACAGAGTCTATTAAAGAGGAAATGCCAATTAGCAATAGCTTATTGCACAACAAAACAATGACTACTGACATAATTTACTACCATAAACTACACAGAGAATTGACTGCTGAAAACAAAATTGGATGTTTAATTAAAAATGGGGGAGAGGGAGGAGAATCTACATGCACAAGTCTGATGAAACTTCAGTTACAGGAAGCTCAATTCAGAATCACGTTAAACTATCCAGGCTATGCCTAATATTTGAAGATACCTTTTAAATTTGAGTGAAACGATGAGGTTTTGCAAAAGTTTATTCAGATTCCATCTTCATATTTCCAACCAGGCAGTTACCCATTTAGAAAGAGACAAATTTGTGGGCATGCTGTTACTCACACTTCACACCAACGTGAAGGACCAAAGAAGAGGAAAGAAGGTGCCGTAATCTCAGCGAAAAAAAGCACAACTACTCTGGGTCCATATACAGAAGAGAAGTTGCTGTTCTAGGGTTTTCTAGCAGTGTTGCAAATTACTTCCCTAAATGACTGCCCTTGTTTTTCCAGTCCAGCCTGAGTCCTGTTTTTTCGTCATCCAGTTGTTCCATCAATATGGCATACAGATAACACATAGCCAGTGTTGTGCATAGAAAAATCTACCATCAGGAAGGTCTTCTTGTGCAACAAAAGCCTCCAAAAGAGTGTAACAGTGCACCTTTTTTTTTTTTTAAGCTTCTAAAATTGAAATAAGAGCTACACTTCTACCATGTTAGTTGTCTCTGCTTGTTAGTTCCAACAAATAGGAAGCAACCTCTGTATATTCTTACCTTACAGAAAAGCACGGCAGCAGGAGGAAGATAATTACTTTAGGTTGGAGATTTAGCGGGCCTGCACTGCAATCTATCCCATTAAGCTGATAAAACATACCATCACAGAAACCTGGTATGCAATGGCATTGATGCACTCAAAAAGATAAGATAGAAGAAAAGAGAAATGTGAGGTTCACAGAAATAAGAGTTGCACTGTTCTGCAGTCAAGATCTTCAGCTATGTGGAAACATAGTCTGGCAGTATTATCGACTGAAAGATTCCAGTTCTCCATAAGACAACTGAAAGAAAGGAAGAAAAAGAAAAATGATGCTTCTGCACCCCTAGAAGGTGGAACAAAATTGGAATGAGAGAATTGTTTGGTTGTTTGGTGGTTTTTTTTAATTTTTTTGCTACTTGAGAGTTAGAGACTATCTACAGGCAGATTTCTCTGTGAACTTTCGAGTGTAAGTCTGACAATCCCCAGAACTTTTATTTATTTTTTTACATTGTTATATACCCTCTTGTTTTCTCAACTTCTAGTTTTAAACTTATTTTGGGAAGGAAACATGGAATCTAATTCTTCGGCTCCCTGTAATGAATCTGAGAATTAATTATGTCTTGCCTCAATAAATTAGAAGACAATCTTTGCTTTTAAAAAGCGAATATAACTCAACCGTGCTTTGTCCGTCTATCTCAGAGTGAGCTCATGCTTCCCAAAGCCTCAGGTCACATGTAGCACTGCAAAAGATGGTATATATTTATTGATGAACCACCTGATTGATTTGTTTTCAATTTCAGACGGGGGTTAGCCTTGCTCTGGAGAAAAAAATGCCTTTTTTTTTTTCTTCTCCTTTAGACACATTAGATCATTAGCTAACAGCCATAAATAGAAATTAAAATATCATCAAACCCGAACTGGGGACTAAATAATGGTTATAAAGTATCTTATGTACCCGATTTGATTGCTACAGAAATCAAATAAATACATACTTACCTCATCATGTCAGATGACATATTAATCCCTTTCTCAAATTATTATTGTACCTAGTAGGTTAAATACCATCCTGAGGGGGAAAAAAAAA
>VXBJ01006692.1:190042-257819 GCA_013400055.1 Nycticryphes semicollaris
AAAAAAAAAAAGCACATCTGAAAGATTCTTTAGTTTTTCACTTTAAAAATAGGACTAAAAACCTCTCTTATATTTCAAGGTAATTTACTGGGGTTAAGGTCTGGCAACATGTATAATGAATAAGTGAAAAGCCTAGGAGTTTCTTCCAAATCTAAGGTTTACTGGCATTTTTTTCTTAGAGTCTGTCTCCAGATACTTAGAATTTTGTAGAACTGTTCTTTCCAAAAGGACTGTGTGACTCATTTTCTGGTTTAAAACCTACTATTTTTCCTGAGAAGAAGCATTTCTGGAATGCAATGTAATCAAATTAACCAGTGTTTAAGAGACGTGCTCCACAATTGTCTGTTAAGGATATATATAAGGCTTACACCACTTTTGCTACTATTCAGTAGCAAGCATGTAAGGCTTTATGAACATAGACATTAGACAACTATAGGCTTGCAACAAACATTAAGATGCTACCGCTACATGCACAGTGTAACAACACACAGCACAGACACCCTGTATACTGGTGTGAACTGTTAAGAACACAGGTACAGACCTTCTCTCTCTGTTTCAAATTGAAGGGTTGCTCCCAATGAGCTCAAAATGGTACCGAAACTCAGACGACCACATAAACAACAGAGCAGCAAGCTTTCTCCTAAAAAGATACAGAGCTCTAAACTAGGATTACCAAATTGTTTTATTTATGATAGTTCTTATACACGTTGTCCTGTACACCTGTCTAGAAAAATGTTTTAAAATTTGAGTCAGCAAACCCAGATTAGAACCAGGGAAATCTAGTTTTCCACAAGACAAAGACTAATGTAAATCAGACAGGTTTTTCTGGCAGTTTAGTCTGAGTGCTGACAGGATGCATCTGACTAAGCAGTTAAAATAGCACTGGGGTACTCAGAAAAAGGGCATTCCAACCAGAAATACTACAACTCAAAATACTAGGCTTCTCAAAACCATTCTTAGAGATTTATGTGCTGTATTTAAGGAAATGCTTCTTTTGAGCTTTGGCTAAGACATCTATCACTCTTAGGCACCAAACCTTTCAGTCCTCCTGCACAAGGCCATCCCTTTTGGACTGTAAAATGCCCCAGAAGACACTGTGTATTGAAAAGCCAGTTTTTATCTCTAAAAACCCATTGTATGCTTCCTTCTAAAAATAAGTCGCTCCTTATTGCTTCATTGCTTTGCTTTTAAATAGTAACTATGTCCAACATCTCCACAAATTTATTCAAACTACTCTAGCTATAGGTACAGGCTGACAAAGCTCGCTATTTTCTCAAGTGCCCACAGTCCATTTTATAATTATACATCATAGTATTTGCTCGATAGTAGCATAGGAGGTGAAAGGATAGAGACAATCTATCAAATATTTTCCATTTCATTGTTTGACCAACAAACTGCTTGTTGTCTACAGCAAACAACTTCCCACTCATATCACAGTGCAGAGGAAATTTCACATCCCCTTCCAGACACTGGACTTTCCAAAACACGAAGACCCCAAGAATCAGGAATCTCTCAGTTAGGGAAGCCTTCAGTAGGGATTTTTTTACCAGCTCACTTACTCTGTCCAAACCTGGCAGAGCAGCCAGCTTGAAAGAAGGCATAGAAATGAGATATTTAGTGATATTCCCAATGAAAACAAAAGATTAGACTTGAAAGAGGGCAATCCAGTTACTCTACCTAATATAACGTGTATGTTTTTATATTTTTCCTTAAAGTAAATTCTTAGAATTGAACTTTACAAGACACATGCTCTCATTTAAAGTCCTATAGGAAAACAGCGTATGTTACTCTTACCTGGCAAATTTCCACTATTTTTTTTAATATCAAATTAAATGCAGATATTAACACTGCCATATCTAGGATAAAATATTTCTTTTAAATTTTTTCTTTGTCCTGACCAGAAAGCAGTTGTCAAGGGTTGGCAGAATGCTACACCACCAAGCCTTGCCCTTCTGCTTCCAAAACAGAAATGTAGACAGTGCTGAGTTTCACAGATTTGAGACAGAAGTTCTGTTCAAGCTGTATGTCTATCCTTGTATATATTATGACATCATAATGGCTACATCAGCTGTAATAAAAAATGAATTCCCTTGACATATATTACCCGTAAGTGCAGCATAGTAAATAAATGATTCATGCAAGTTCAATTACAAGGGTATGATGTCTATAAATGCTAAGTACCTGAAAGACAACAACAGTAAAGGAAATGAACCCATGCAGTGTTAAAAATGCCTTCCAGCTAAAAATTTCTGACCACACCTTTCATCTCTTTTTACATGCTTTTTACATGTGTTTTGCTAAACACATTCATGGTAACAATCCACTGAAAGTTTACATACAGAGTAGCTATTCTATCCTGGCTATGGATAAATATAAAAATAGAATTAGGTTGCTCTTTTACTGTAGAGACAGTAAGAAGAATCTTTTTAAGAATTGGAAAACCCATTGCATTTAAGACTCCACCTTTCTCCTCCTTGTGAGTTACATGACCAAGTCTTCAAAAAAATAATCTCTGACCATGATTATTTATATACATACAGTCTAAAAAACAGTATATTTTATGTTAATGTATTTTGGTTTTAAAGTGTAAATAAGATGACATGACAAATATATTTCCTTATATTTTGCAACTGCTTATAGGAAACTTTATCTTAGACAGATACAAGCCTTTGCATAGGTAAGTGGTCATTCTCAACTCTAAATCATGTGCAGCTGATAATCTTTAACAAATTAGTGTCTACATGTATATACATCCTACAAGACAACCATTCACAGTAGCAATTTTGATAACATTATTAGCAAAAACTAACTTCTGACTCGATTTGGAGTAACACTCTCATTGTGTTATACAGGTTTGCGGTTGCCCATTCATCCACAAAGAAGAAGGACTGTCATGTGGAGCAAACTCATCATCCTCCTAAATTTGCTTGCTGCCTCTACTAGGGAGCAGCACTAGATGTTTTAAAGAGATCTTCCAAGAGCATCAGAGTATGGCTAAGTCATTGACATATCTGGTCTTATCCCAATATATGTTAAAAGTCAGAGTAAAGAACATAGCGCACAGTTTAAATAGACCTTCCACAAGTGTATAATATCACAGTTAGTAACAACCTTGCATATTTTGGATGGTGATTTAAATATGAAATGAACTGTACAGTTTTGTTAAACTCGCCTTTTTCAGTTTCCTAAGAACCAAGTTCCAGGGCTAAAATACATACTGCGTTGAAAAAAATTTCCTATCTTCATCTTGATTTTCTTGCCTTCTGATGTTCCACTGCTTTTGTACTATAAGACAGAAAAACAAAATTCCCTAGCCTACCTTCTCTGACTCATTCCTTATTCTTTTCATCTGCCTGGATTTTAACTCATGCAAAATTCCTCACAACAGTCATAATGCAGCCACAGAGACTTTTGCATCATGGATAAAGGTGAATTTGTATTTCCTAAGATTCCACTTTGCAATGAACAGCATATTTTAACGTGTTCTATATTATTGTGTATAACTGCATTTTCAATACAATTAGAAAAATTGACAATAAATTGTAAAATCCCCAGTCTTCTAGACAGAGCCCTGAAACCTCTATGCTTCACTGAAAGAGTCTTGCGAGTCTATGTTTTTTTTTTATGATGGATTCTTGAAATGTATCTAACCCTATCCAAACGCAGATGCCTGTGGGGTGGCTCAAAGCTTTATAATGCAGCAAATGAGAAATGCAAATGTCAGTTTGCTTATTGCACTGTTATGGCCATGAAAGTAGAAAAAATAAACTCTCTAAGTTGTCTAGCAGAGGATTCTCTCATTATGATAAAATAAATGTGTGGCAACAAGGACAAACAGAGTTCAATATGACACTCTACCAGGAGATAATTTACATATTTACATTCAGAACATTTGAACCCACAAGGGTGGAGAACGACATTCCTAGGACATTTTTACCATAAGCAATAATGAGGGAAAACACCTCTTCTAGGTTTGAGGTTTATTTTATATTAAAACACTGTAAGACAGCTGCTGAACATGAACAGGAAGTTGAAGTACATTTTGTTCACTTCTTTACCATATGGCTATAAACTATTAGAACTTACAGCATCTGCTACAAAAAAAAATAATATAATCTTACAACAAATCTTTAAGCCATTACAAGTAGAGGCTGCTAAATCTCTTGCTTAAAAATAAAATGCTTGAGCATGCAACTCCCCTATACTGTACTGAAAATATACTGGGAAGGATTATTCATAAAAATATCAAAGCACCATTATTTATTAATGGATTTAAAAGTGATACCATCCCCTTCAAACCCTCTTTTCACAAACACACATCTTGATTTTAACCAAAGACACAAATAAAATATAGAGGACACAAATGATCTGAACTCCTCCTTATTTTACAAGCACTTCATATACAACAGTCAAACAATCTGAACTGCATGGCAGTGAACTGCTTTTATACAAGAAACACGTATCAGGATCTCTGCCAAATTTTATGTAGTAATAATAACAATGTTGTCTGATACACGTATTTCTCCCCAACTCCTAAATGGATTTAAAGGTTGATCTTTATACTTACCTCCCCTGAAAATTGTACCATATTGCAGCATTTATCTTTACAGATTCCAGCAGCAATTTTTAATGTCAGGGGTTTTTTTTTCATTTCTTTTTAAAGCAGTAAACACTACTGTAGAGCTGTATTAAAAATAGATATACACAATCAACTTAGACTACATGTGTACACAAAAGCTACCACCATCAATACTGCACAATGATGGTTTTTTGGGTCTTTTTTAAATGATGAAAAAATGTCATAAAATTTATATGGGCTTTCAGTTTAGTACTGTGATTAATTTGGTATTTTCCTAGGAACATGAAGCCCCAAAATATTCTTCTAAGGATACCTGGAGGGATAACAAAACTGGCTTTTACTAATGCAGAGATCTCCATGCAAGTTCTAGTATATGCCATCAGATCCACAGGCAGAGATAATAAATGCACAGATACAGATGTCATCCACTCCAAAGGACACATTTACTGCGCACATTCATGCTCTTCACAAGTCTGCTCTTGGACTACAGAGAAGCTGCTCGAGGCTCAGAATTACCTCGACTTCTCTGGGAACTTCTTTGCACAAAGCACATACATGGTGCTACACCATACTCTCAACTTCTCAGTGTGCCACAGCTCTATCTCCTGGCTTTTTTTTCCTCACAAGGATACAAGAGCAGCATCACAAGAAGGTTATGTGTTTTCAGAGAAGGAAACGCAAGAGCTGTTCATATGCTTCTCTCTCGATAAAAACAAACAAGACCTCTCAAAACTGGCTTCTTACTACCATTACAGCAATATTACAGTTCTGAATCCAAAGCCTGTATTACAGTCCTGCTCCCAAAGTCCACGCTCAAATACCATAGAAACACAGTAAAATCAGGTACATTCCCAAAGAACCTATTCCCATAACCCACTCTAGGAATAGTCATCATTTCTGAAACAGCAAATACAGCCTCCTTTTCACTCAGACCCAAATGCCATCAAGAACCCACTGCTCTAATAGAGAGGGAATATGCCTCAGCAATTTTGGTTTCTAGAGGATATGCCTCCTGGGTGTCCCTAAAAAGTCAGTGAGAATGAGCCAAACTTAGCTGATGTGATGCATCTTCTGGAAGTGTTGTTTTCTATCTACTCATTCTACTCATTGTAGAGAGAAACTATGATGAGCAATTTATCTTGGCAAATAGAAGGCCAACAGCATCCTGGCCTGTATCAGGAGCCGCATGGTGAGTAGGACTCCAGAGGTGATCATCCCCCTGTACTCAGCACTGGTGAGGCCCCACCCCAAGTAGTGTGTCCATTTTTGGGCCCCTTACCACAAAAAAAGACACTGAGGTGCTGGAGTGAGTCCAGAGGAGGGCAATGAAGCTGGTGAAGAGTCTGGAGAGTAAGACTTATGAAGAAAGGCTGTGGGACCTTGGGTTGTTCAGCCTGGAGAAGAGGAAGCTGAGGGGAGACCTTCTTGCTCTCTACAATTACCTGAAAGGAGGTTGTAGAGGCAGGGGTTGGTCTCTTCTCCCAAGTCACAGGCAGTAGGACAAGAGGAAATGGCCTCAAGTTGCACCCAGGGGAGGTTCAGACTGGATATTAGGAAAAATTTTTACACCAAAAGGGTTATTAAGCATTGGAATGGGCTGCCCAGGAAGTGGTTGAGGCACCATCCCTGAAGGTATTCAAAAGACAGGTTGACCTAGTGCTTAGTGACACGGTTTATTGATCATTTATTTATTTATTTTTCTGTATCAGAGTTAGGTTGATGGCTGGACTAGATGACCTAAAGGTCCCTTCTAACCTAGACAATTCTATGATTCTAAAAATGCAACAAATATGCAATATGAATATATATTTATATATCTGTAGCTTGGACAGACTGTGGAATGAGTTGGCTCAAAATATCTCAGTAGGTCAAGGCCACAGAAATCTTAATCTCCTGCATCCCCTTGTTCCTTAAGTAATGCCTGCTAGCAACCATAGCTCAGGCTCTCCCAGAAGAGTGTATCGAAACAAATAAAATGTTAACATTATCTTAAAGATGTTCTAGCAGCTGGAATAGCCAATATTCTAAATAATATCACTCTAAGACTTTTCTTTGTCCGTTATTTTCTTTCCTGATCCCATCTACTCATACTTGGCTAGATCTTTCAGTCTATGTTGTACTTGTCTAGATGGAATTAAGGCAGCAAAGATATGCTTAATATATTTACCAGGTATTTCTGCTGCCTTAAGACTCAATGATCAACTTCTTTACAGAAGAATGCTTTAAAATTTCTATTAAAATCTCCTGAAAATAAGATTTACTGCATAGATTGGAAAACCAAGTTTCCAAACAGCAAATGTCTGGCAATATTAATACCAGAAATACTTCAGGGGAAATAAAATGGCTCTAGACTGGATTTTTCACATGTTGGAATCAGTGTTCCAATTGCCCAACAATTCAACTAATCTTTTTAATGACACCTTGCAACAGGCAATTGTAAAGTTGATCCGGCTGTTGCTGTAATAGGCAATCTGACTCCTGTCTGATATGGCGGCTATTTTCTGAACCATCATTATATCCATAAGGGTATCAGTTTTGAAACTAGCAGCTTATTGCTACAGATGACCTGTTTCAAATGTGATAGATATCATTCTCTCATGCCCATCAGATTTGCATCTCTATTTTCTTCTTATCCATTTTTCTTTCACATCTCGAAGTGACCTTGTATATTAGTGCTATTCGGTATGGCAAAGCTTCACATTAAAACATCAATATTGTAAGTGTGGATTTGCCATGCAGTTCCATCTCTGAATAAAATACGCCAGTATTTTACAAAATTAAGTTCCAACACTGAAAATAAACACCAAAGGCAATACTTTTCCATACAGCATTCCTTTTATTTTTCAGAACCTGACTTCTTAAGACAGACCAGCAATTGACTGATTACTTAGCAACCTCACTGAGTCTGATAGAGTCACACTGTGATAATGGAACTATCAATGCAGTTATAATGTACTTACACTCTGTAGATAGCTGTTTCAAATGGAGCAACATTCCCTTCCAGCCCAATGCTTCTCTGCAAGGCTGGGAGGCCTGGTAAAGACTGAATACAGACCTTTAAAAAGCTCAAAGTTACAAAGAGGTTTCTTTGACCACTAACCTTTTGTGCTACATTAAATATTGTTGAGGCCACATTTTTCCCATTTTCTTTATTCTCATTTAAAACTATTTTTTTTTATTATTTTGCAGAGAAACACAAAATAATAAGCATCTTAAATACATTATCCTTCTTTATATTACTTTGCAGTAACAATATAGCTAGTAATTAGTAAATGACCATGTTCCATGCTATTAGCACATTATACAGGTCAAGATTTTTGAACAGAGGTATTTCACACAGCAGACCAGCCAGGCTGTATCATAAGGATATTATTTACATCACAAACATACTTATTAATTGTACAACACTGTGACAAAGGGTAGCATTTACAGAACTGCATGAACATAAGAGAGATTTAGAATTCAGCCTCACTGGCTGTATCTGAAACGCACTTAAAAAAAAAAAACCAAAACAAAACCATGCAAAAACCCAGTAACAGTAACAAAAAAACACGTCCACACAAAACCTGACTAAAACCAGGCGAAAACAACAACCACAACTACACCCACTTCTCCTCTTTAATGCAAGGGGCATGGATGGCTCAGCTCAGATCCAAACAACTGTGTACCTTTTTCATCCCCAAAGCAGTGGCTCCATTCATCATGCCTACTTGGAGCAAGCCCTGTTTCACGGGTGAGTTGGTCTGCAAGAATGCTGTTTGGCATAGGCCAAAATTGTGCCATGTAACAGTGAAGCAGCAGTCACCAAACAAACAGCATACACAATCATGGCACAGTGCCCAGGCCACAGACGTGTTTGCTTCACTAATACAGTCATAGTGAGGTTCACAGAAATGTAATGAACAGAGCTTGAAAGACCTTTGGCACATAAAGAAATAAACAGGCATTGCAGATGCATCTGTCTGCATCGTTCAATACCGAAGTGTCATTAAAGGCCTTGTCCTGAACACCTCCATTCCCCAAGTCTAACCTTTATCATTTAGACACCTAAATAAGCAATATACTCGCCTAGACTTCATAGCTAGTCTGTGGAGAGACAGGCGTCTCTGGAGGTTATTGTGGGTTTACCTCAACTACAGTGCTTTAGCAGGGATGACTGTTGCCTTAGAGACTTTACAGGGAGCCTAGCTGAAACACATTTCAAAACAAGAATGCCTCTATTCGGCTTGTGAAGCCCCGCAAAAGAAACTACGGCTCAACAGAACTCAAAATTGTTTGAAAGCTTGATTTAGTCAGTTTTATCTCAGTATGCAATTCACAATGCATCCCAGTAAAGCATCTTCAGCGTAACTGTTCTAACAGATCATAGTACAGTCTCTTTGTAAAACATACACACACCCCTTCAAAATAGGAAGTAGATCACTGGCACAAAAGAAGAAATAAACCCCCCCAAATACCTGTACGGATTTTGTATTGCCATGGGAAAAAAAAAAAAAAAAAGTCGTCAAAGAATACGTAATATAGAAGTTCTCAGGTTGGCCAGGCCTGGTAGTGGCCACTGTACAGTATATAACCAACCAACTGAAATTCATTGAGAATTTATGGAGAATGAAGAACTTTGAGACAGGACAGCAAACACAGCACCTGTCCTTACAAGTAGAAAAAGCAGTCAAAGGAGTGAAAAGCAATTACTCTGCTTTCAATAACTGGAAAGATACTGAAACAAATTATTAAACAATCAATTTTTAAAGACTTTCAGGATAATAATGTGATAAGGAACACACAACATGGATTTTCCAAGAAGAAATCACTCAGGCCAATCTCATTTCCTCCTCTGACAGAACAACTGGTCTAGTGGATAAGGGACAGGCAGTAGATGCGATATAGCCTGGCTTCACTAAACCCGTTGATGCTGTCACACGTGACATTCCCAGAAGCAGAGGAGGGAAATATGGTCAAGATTGAATTGCACACAATTTAAAGGACAGTTATCAGTTGTTCTCCATCAAGCTGAAAAAAGATATCAAGGAGATCTAGTGGGATTTGTGTCAGGTGCTAGAAAATCTGCCATTTTCATGAGTAGCTTGGACGACAGAATAGTTTGTATGTGTATAAAAGTCACAGATGTTACTGACCTGACAAAAATCTATGCAATTTTAAGAACAACTTTAAAAATAGGAACTGGAAAAGTGCACAAACACACAAATGTATTGGGGAAAATTGGCCAGATACCAACACAAGTCTGGGTGGATAGCACTATACCAGAAAAAGAGACACATTATTAGCTTTCCCATACAGGAAATTACAGACAGGTGATAATTAATTATTTTCTGTGTTCACTCATCATAGAGCAAGTTGTAATATGCTAAATCTGCAATCTGTGAGAGGGGACTGGAGAAAAAACCCACAAAGCCAAAGTTATAACAACAGCTCTTTCTAATGCTTTTTTGTCTGGCGAGATTGGGAAAATCTCATCGCAGGAGGCTTTCCGAATTGCTTAGTATCTGTCAAGGATGGTGATGTGCCTCAGCCTACCTTGGAAGAGAGGGACCTGAATGAGACAGATTGTTGAGGCCTCTTCTGGACTTTCATATTCTAATGTCTCACAAATATAAAAGCAGCATCATGTATCTATGGCTGTTCTTAGACTGGGCTTTAATTTACATTGGATATGGGTCATCATCATCTTATTTTCTTTCTTTCTCCCCTGCCCAAGCCAGTGAAAAACAAGCAAGATAACAGCAGTCATGTTTGCAGGTGCAACTTTGAATTACCACTAGTTCAGTGTTCCTTTTTGAGCTGAAAAGGGTCACTGTCTAGGAAAAATACCACACCAGAAAGCACAGTGGCAACTTGTTAAATCTAGCTGGAAGCTAAAGTGAGTTTTGGGTTTGGTCTGCATCAAGAATTAGACTTGACTGCAGGATGAAAAGAAAATATACAAAAATCCTTTAACAGCAAATAAAGTCAGCAAGGAAATTAAATGAAGCTTGCAGCATTTCTCTATTCACCTTACACTTAAACAAAGGGCTTTCATTTTATGACAATGAGATTGGAGCTTCTAGAAGGAACTCTTCCGTAAAATTTATGTGAAAGCTTATGGCAAAATGTTCATGCATTGCAGAGTTTGGGTGTTTTTTTTTTTTTAGATGAAAATATCTATGTTAAATTCCTGCACTCAGACAATAAATATGTTGATATAGAAACATTAGGGTGTTTATCTGATAAAAACATACTCTGAACGAACAACTCGGAGGATTGACCCTGTGCTAGCCACACAAGAAAAGCAGCAGCCTATCTGCCAGAGGAATATTCTTCTTTACAGCGAAAGGGGGAAAGGGATTTCCCCCATCAGGGTAGTTCTAAAATGGAATATTGATACATACCAAAGAACAAGGAACTGGGGGAAAGGACTTCACGCATTTATGACAGCTGCCACAATATCCCACTATTTTCTGACTTAGTTGAAATTGAACAATATATCAATAAAGCTCTAGTTGATTGTTACCTTCAGTGAAAAATGATGAAACATAATTTAAAAGGTGATTTTTAAGGGCAATTCTGTGAAGCTTTTATGATACACATTTGAGGTTTATTTTCTTTTTCTCCATGAAAAATGTTTCAAATCTGTGTGTAAAATTGGGAAAGTTTTCATCCTAACAACCAGCCTCCATCCCTCTCTTCAGCTGCTTCTGTCTTCAGTCATATCAATAGTATTTTGGGGCACTGTTTTCAGATTTGAAGTCATACTGACTTTAACTGATGACACTATAGTACAGAAAGTAATGCCATTCATACATGCAGATCAGCTAGGTCCTGCCTCCACATGCTTTTTAAAAGCAGATCTCTGCATCCAACATGCTTCATCCACCAAACCAAACACTTTGTATACTGAAATCAAGGTTCAGGGCAAAAGCCCCTGACCTTCTTTCCTACAGAAGTAAAAAAACCACACTGTATTTTAAAAGCACAGTTCATTCTCTTTCAATGTTTCAAATGTTTTTGCCATATAATTTCAGGGGCTGGCTGCTGGAGAGCTGATTGGGTTAACATTTTAAACATGACTACTCAAAGTAAGCCTATGCAGTTCTGCTGTCCCATTACCTCCTTTAGTGATACAAGCAGACAGGTAAATTTTAGATTTACATTTGAAATGTGTCCCAGAGAATTCCAAAATTATATTCCAAGCTCATCATCAAGTAAGGTTATCTTCATAAAGAGTTAAATGCAGCTTAAAAATGAGAAGACAGGTCAGCAGACAAACAGTTCATGTACTTAAAAATCCAGCCGAGTGCTCTGCTAAACTCACATATAAGTATGTGGATTTACAGCATAATGCTGTCTATGCTTTATTTTTTTCTTAAACTTTTAATGACTTCATGTGATCCAATAGCAGAGTATACTTGATGATAACCCCAAAAGATAATCTAGACCTGGTAAAGATTTATGATTTTGCTTTATATATAATTAAAGTCAACAAGAAATGACCTTTCAATCCCACACATTCTCAAGAATATATAATTTGATTTATCAAGCAGTCTCCAGACTGACTTGATTAAGCGCTCAGCAGGGTATTAGCAAAAGTTGGACAAATTCAAGCTTCTGGCTGCTTTAGCCAATACAGAGTTTGAAAGTTGTCACTCAAGGTGATAGTTAAGAGGAGAGCAAAAGTAGAGACCTGAAAAAAACAACAAGTAGCTGTCTGTGTCCGAGTAGAGCATATTAAGACAATAAAATAGTGGCAAATAACATTAATGATTTAGAAAACCAACTCTGATTAACAAATGAAGGTTTTCCTGTATCAACAGATGTGTTGCAGGTAATTCATTAACTGTAAGATATGAAGGAATAATTATACACATAATTTCAATCATTCTCTGCAAGGTTCCATGGCTTTATAATATTTGAAAATCCCACACATACACCACTACAGACAGGAGTACAAAGTAAAACTCTTAAAATTAATCCCACCTAAAAAGAGAATAAATTTTCTATTAACCCACCGATTTGAATTTACATTAATCCACAGCTACATTCCAGAGAACAGGTGTCCAACATTTCCATGGACACAAATACTTTCTACATTTCAGAATATATAGTTAGCACAACTGAAGAAATGCAGTTAGTGCATACAAGTGAAGTGACACACAAAACAATGTCAAACAAGCTGATGATCTTCAGCAGGCTGCCCTGATCCTGAGACAATTTGCTTCACACACCCAATATTCACTGGCTGCCTTTGTTCTAGGTTATCAGACGGAATTTGCAGAGTAAAGACATGGGTCAATCCACAAGGTCAAATTTACTTTGTGAAAAAATTCACAGGAGAGGATAATTGCACTTTTCTTCTGCATTCTCTTCACACTTACCATCGTGATCGCTTTAATGTTTTATGAAGATATTTTAAGAGGGTATTAACATTCTTCTGTATGTAACATTATGCCAATTTAACCAAAAGGTGTGACTTAACTGTTTGTGGAATTTTAAAACAGTTTAGTTAGTTAAACGAGGAAGATTTGGAGGTTTTCATATTTTGGTTTAAACCTGGATAATATATAGTATTTTATACACCACAGTAATTTTACTACTGCAATAGTTTTAATACTAATAACGTAATCCTGTAAGCACAGAAATAAATTTAAAGATCAGAAGAACTAAAGTTGTACCATCTTTCATTATATGACAGTGAGCTTGGCCCCATAGCAGACAGTAAGCTGAAAACAGATCCTGCTTTTCACAAAAACACAAGCAGCTTCCCTTTAGTTGTGAATTTCTTAGTACAAAAATTTGCACAGTACACAAAAGTGAAAATGTCCATCTACTCAACCACCACCGTGCAAAGAGAAAAAGAATACGTCAGTTTTATCCGCTTAATGTGAGCATCCGTGAAACTGAAAGCATAAACTGAAGGCACATAGTCATATAATGATTTCTCAATGCACCCAGAGAACTGTTTTCAAATAGAATAAGGCCGCCTTTTGGAAAGACATTTGGGGGAAAGGAGGGCATTATTTTGTCAGCAGTTTTGACAGTCAGTTGGTGGACAGTTTCCCCCATTCTGCTCACCAAATCCTGTTCTGTAAGCGGGCCTGTATGAGCCTCATGAGGTTCTACAAGGCAAAGTGTGGGGTGTTGCACCTGGGTCATGGCAACCTCCAGTATTAATACAGGTTGGGGCATGATAGGATTGAGTGCAGCCCTGCAGAGAAGGACTTGGGGTACTGGTGGATGAAAAACTATACGTGAGCTGACAATGCATCAGCTGACTGTGTGCTCGCAGTACAGAAAGCCAACCACATCCTGGTCTGCATCATAAGAAGTGTGGCCAGCAGGTCATTGGAGGTGATTCTGCTCCTCTGCTGTGGTGAGATCCCCCCTGGAGTACTGTGTCCAGCTCTGGAGTCCCAGCACAGGAAAGACATGGACCTGTACGAGCAAGTCCAGAGGAACGCCATAAAAATGATCAGAGGGCCAGAACACCTCTCTTTGGAGGACAGGAAGAGGGAGTTGGGGTTGTTCACCCTGGAGAAGAGAAGGCTCCAGGGAGACCTTATTGTAGCCTTTCAGTACTTAAAGGGTGACAAACTTTTTTAGCATGGTTTGTTGCAAGAAAGTAAGTGTTAATAGTTTTAAACTAAAAGAGGGTAAAATCAGACTAGATATAGGGAAGAATTTTTTTTTTTATTTTTTTTTTTTTTTACAACAAGGGTGGTGAAACACTGGAACAGGTTGTCCAGGGAGGTGGTGGATGCCCCATCCCTGGAAACATTCAAGGTCAAGTTGGATGGGGCTCTGAGCAACCTGATCCAGTTGAAGATATCCTTGCTCACTGCAGTGGCTTGGACTAAATGACCTTTAAAGGTCCCTTCAAACCCAAACTATTCTTATGATTCTAAAGAATTATCTAAATTCCAAAGAAATACAAATAGTAACAATCTTAGCTACAGCAAAACCTCTCCCACCTGTGTATGGCTTTATCATCACACTGCCTGATCTACAGAAATACTGATACTAAAACAGCAGGACATGAATGTACAAGGCACATCTTCCTTCAAGTGGGATCTTAATACAGATGGAAATGCTTTTCTCTCCCAGCTTTGACAGCAGGTTTCAGGAAATGTCACAACAGCCTTTTCCTTCTGAATTTCCTTTTCCATCAGAAAAAGGAAGGGAAGAAACATGTTTTCAAGATTCATCTACTTCATGAGTGAGCAGAAATCCAGCATTTAAAAGTACAAAATAGTGCCAAATAAACCACAGACCTTCAGGCACTTCATCATATTAAAAATTAGTTTTTACCAACCCTTCCTTTCTGAGTACAAAGTAAAGCAGCATAACTCAGCTCTCACCATTTTGAATGTTTTCTCTGGAGAAGATATTTCCTTTCGTCTTTGAGATTTTTTTACGAATGCTTATGGAACCATTGTTTCTTGCTAATCTTCAAAATGGCATCAGTGGACAAAATCAGGGCAATAAGACTACTCATGTTAATGGCAAGAATTTGACAACGTATCTGAGAGATAACATAGTCAATCTCTTTAATGGCCATTAGCTGAGAAATTAAATACATATTTCATATTTCTGAAAATATCTTCTGAAATTAAGGTATGGGGACTCTTCATAGGTCATACACGTTTTTTGTTATTTCTCCCCCAATGTTCTTAATATGTCACCTGGCTAAAGGAATCTTTCTATGGTGGTCATTTTCAAAGAAATCATAATGATCACTGTGAAAACTGGAAACCTATTGGTTTTTTCCCCAATGCAAATGCTTCCTATAACAAGGTGCATATAACAGATTTTTATTTTAATTAGAGCTCCTATTCCAGTTACAGAACCATTTCCATTGTAAAACCACTGGACACTGATTGCTGATTTTGGAAATTAGTGAAACAGCTCAAGTCACAATTCATTGATCTGCCTGGTACGGACACTGCCTACCTGAGGCATAATTAACACAGGAAAAGCATTAGGCCAGCTAACTGTATGTATATAAAAAGGAAATTGTTCTTAAAGAGGTCAGCTGTGGGTCACAACAAACAGCTCAACGATTAAGGAAGATACACATCCAGCCATTACACTAACGCAGTATCAGTCCATTGTTCTGCACAGCTTCTCCATTCAGTACATCATTAGAAACCAATACTATCTATTACATTGTATTATTACTACCTGGAGATGGAAAATATAAATTATGCAGGGTATCAATAAATAAGAGCTTCTAAATGGTCTTTAACTATAAAAGCCACTGACCTTCTGCATGGTTGAGTTGCAAATTCAACAGAACAACAAATAATCAGATAAATACTGTTAAAAGGTGTAGTTAAAAAAAAAATAATCAAAAAACGCCAGAAACCAGGATGTTGAAAATTATGTGTTCTTTTTATTCACTCTATTCCCAGAACTCCTCTAGGTGGTTATATGGTTTAGTCCTTTGGAGCTGAAATTTGGGTGTGCAGAGCTTCTCCTCACAAGCTCTTTCTAGAGAATGAACGTGGCTCCATCTCTGCACAGCTGAGGTGAGCACTTAATCACAGAATGATATGGGGTTGAAAGGGACCTCTGGAGATTATTTAATCCACCCCCGCTGCCAAATAAGGTCCTTCTAGAGCAGGTTGCACAGGAATGTGTCCAGGCAGGTCTTGAATGTCTTCCAAGATGGAGACCATACCACCTCTCTGGGCAGCCTGTTCCAGTGCTCTTAAGGCATTGGCTACCTTGTAGAATTGAACCACTTGAACTGAACCAGTTGTGCTCAACCAGGCTAAGAAGAAATGCCCACATTGATCATACAGGCATCATTAGAAACAGATCCACTGAATGGCTGCTCCCTGTCCACGCTGAGCACTGTTAGAAGAGACCTTTTTTCTTTTTTTTTTTTTGTCTCCAAGGTTGAACTCCTGCCACTCTAAGTCCAGGCTTGGCAGACACTGAAATGTCATAAAAGCACATAAGAGCTCCTAACAGGAGAATGTGTTGGATAATAGGAAAATAGGAAAGTTTAAAAGCCAGTTGAACCCTTTCAGCAGCCTACATCCACTTAGCGCTATGATCATACAGGAACAAATGATTTAGAACAAATGGGTCTTGCATGTACAGAGTTACGGTGTAAAGTCTTTTTTCTTTCACATGAAAACATAAAAATGTATTAAAGTCAAGTGAAAAGATGCTTTACAGGACAGTGCATTTACTTAATATAAGCAGTAGTTAAGTGATAGATCATATTTGGATAGGGGCAGGGAATGAAAGTAAGTCCAGTCCATACTTGCCACATGTCTAAAGTGGAAAACTGTGCTTTTTGTAACAACACTCTTCTGCTTTTCACTTCCAAAGCTCCACACTGTGTAAACTACAAAGAACGAATCCTTTGAGCATAGAGTTGCTTAAACATACTAGCACAGAAATTTAGGTCAAAATACCTTTTTTTCGACAAAGCAAGTTCTATTATCAAAACACAAAATATACTTAAACAATAATGCTCCATCACTAAGGGTATCACATTATGAAAAGCTTTAAGAAGCCCCCATTACCCCCTACTTGCACACAATACTAGCTGTGACTCTGTGGGGTCACTGTGCTTGTACAGAGGCAGTGCAGGAAGAGTTTGGAGAATTCAGAACAAGAGAATACACAGAAAGCGGGACTAGGAGGAAAAAAAAAAAGGGAACAAAACAACTGGCTGCAGAAATTAATTAAAAAGCTACGGGGTAAGCTTTTTTTGGTGATAAAATACATTTACACATCTTGAAATAATTCTGAAGACTTTAAAAGTGGCTTTGCCGAAAGAAATGGAAGTACAGAGGTATTTGAAAGGAAGACTGGGGGCAATTAATGACTCTTTACAAGAGCCATTGTGAAGAATGTATTATAGTAGAGAGCACATAAAGATACTGTTAATTTTTCTTCCAGAAAGCTCCTTCTGCAAGGGAATCAAAAAAATTCAAAGCCATAATTGACTTTCATGTTTTTCCCTGTAGTTAACCTTCTTTTACCTATCAGATAGAAAGCATCAGGTGTTGCAAGTCACTTCAGAATGAAATCCAAATATATAGGTTTCAGTTGTGTAGCAATTCAATTCACTAACCTTTGTAAGCATGTTGGATACAATCGTGAGAAAAGAAGGAAGTGCTAAATTAACGGCAGAGGGAATACATTCTTGAAGACTAATCAAATCTGTTGCTCATATTCAGAGTTTGGACCCAAAATACCATAACAATCAATCATAACAAGAACTTCAAAAACCATCTTTGATGTGGTAAAGCTGTTTCTCTGTAACACCATCACCACTTGGTGTAGACTCATCATGGTCTATAAGCTATCAATTAGTTTGCAGATGAAAGAGGCTAAGTGTTTAAGTACTGGTATATTTGCACATAGAAGAGGTTAAACCTTAAATAGCTATTTGCAAATACCATTGAAAGAATATCGCTGAATGCAGCCTTGCAACCATACGTGTGATTTGGGAAGTAGTCCATGGATTTACTATTTTAAAAAGTTTGACTATAACTGTATGTTGCAATACAGGATGTTTCCCAAGTGCCCATGGAAGATTTAGAAGTTCTTAGGGATTAGGAAATATTTCTTTTACTCATCTAATATGTTTCCTTTCAGCCTACTCTGCTGCAAAGTAAGTGTTTGAGAAAGTGCACTGCTGTGACACATTACGCTGCACAACTTTATTTCTGCATTTGTGTTTTATGGTTTTAAGTACTTTTCCTCATGCAAGTAGTCACATCAGCTAATTTGTATGGAAATCTCCAGCATAACATTTCAAGGGGGGGAAAGGACAAGAAGTCATAAACCAAACAACTCTGACCCAAGGAAAATAAACAGCAGTAAGTCAGAATTGGGGATTGATTATTGTCACGAGCCCAAACTTCCATCAAAGCTGAGAGAAAGGTAAGTTGTGAGGTAGATTCCGTAGCACTGAAGTTCTTTACTCATCATTCTTGTTATGATCTGAAGTTACTTCGAAGCTATTTTAAATAGTATCTATAGATAGACATTTTTATACAATTACTCTGAAATAGAGTTTAAATAGTGAGTATTTACTAAATTATAGCCGTGTGGAGAAGAAACAACTTCTGGAACCCCAGACAGGGAGGAAGTCCTGAAGAAGAATACCATGCTGCTTTAAGGAAGATGGGAAGCATTTTCACCTCCAAAAAATCCAAACATGACATCAGCATCAGGGGATGCTGTCAGACTGCCCTGTATCATGGGGGAATGCAGCTCTGCTGCAGCATTAGGCCATGGAGGAAAAAGTGCATATGGAGAACCCAAATTCAGTGCTGGTGAGCTGGTACACAGGGCTGCCAACAGACATCTTCTCATTAGAGTAAAGAAGTTTAGGTTGTGTCTTTTGAATTGCTGTTATTCTCTGAAAAAGTAAAAGTTATCCACACTGTTACTACACAGGCCTCGTAACTCCTGCTCCCTACCCCTTCCAAGAGGGGAAGATGCTGATCCAGGGACCCTGACTCTGCTCTGTACAGCTGGCCACTGGAAAGAATTTTCTTTCTCTTTTCTCTCTTCCTATTTTTGCCCAAAGTAACTTTTATTGTTAAGAGCTAGCGTGTCTCATCAGCTAAGGGTCCTGTGGAGAAAGTTCTATGTGTGTGAGCCTGTCTCAACGTACTTTGCGCAACACTGGGATTGAGAGTGCAGCAGGCCCTGGTGTAATGGGGCTGAGCCAGGTCCCCCATCTCACATGGGCTCTGCACCCTCCCCCAGTTCCCTCTTGTTTCTCGCTACCCCTTATTGCCTTTACATATCTACTCCTGGTCTCCTTTCTTCCTCACTTTGACTTAAATCTGTTCTTTTCTTTCACCAGACAGCATCTGATCTAGCTCCTTATCTCCAGCCCCCAACCCCCTTCCCTCCGCCCTGGCCTGATGCCTATTGCTTCTCCTCTCGCCCACAAAGCATAAACAGAAACCTTCAGTAAGATTTCAGTTATTTCTTCTATTTACATCAGACCATACAGTCCTAAAAGCCTAGCACGTATTTGGATGTCTTGCTTTGCACCCCTCTCCTCAACTTTCCACTAGGCAGCACTTATCCCAACACTATGATACTGTTAAATTTGAGGAGGTGTTATTTCTTCTGCTTTCAGGGGACCTTCAACATCAATGCAGTTCCTGAAATCAAAAATCTTATCGGTAAGAGCAAATATACTCGATGTCTTAGAGAGACATAAAGACCCTGATTTCATTTGTGCTTATTCCTTCCCCTCTTGCATTGTGTTTTATTGTGAAGACTATGTATAGCAAGTAGAATATTTACAGTCTGACAAAGACAAGCTGAAATGGCATACAGACATCAGGAAAAACTAAATGCGCACAAGTGCCAAACTCTTCAGACTCTAATCTGAAGATTCCAGGTGTTTCAGTCTCTGTAACAGCTTTACAGAGCACCTGTAAGAACCTGTCTGTGATGAAGCTGTTCATGTGTGACAACTCTCTGCAGCTTCAGTTTTCAGCATTAAAATTTACGTTACTGGCTTCATTTTTGCAGCACTGCATTACTCCGTACGACACACAAAACGAACAGACAGACACGAAACACTTGAGAAATGAGTTTTAAGAGGACAAATGAGATCAAAGAACAGTCTTTACATCACGTTTTGTTGAAAGCACATTCAGCCATTAGATCAAATAGTCTATGTCACATTCTCCTGTAACTTCCAAAGCAACTTCTTTCTGGTAGGGATGAAGCTTTTCTTACGCTTTGTTATATGCTATGATAAAGTCAGCCCAATTTAAAAGATCAATTCTTGTTTCACCAAAAGCCCACAGATGCAACCAAAGACTTTAAAATGTGTTAGCTATAAAGGAAGCATTAAAAGGTATTCTGAAAAGGAAATATCAGAAACTGTCAAGCAAGATATTATGGCAAAAGTTTCTAAGGAAGCGAACGAATGCTTCAAAGTCAGCAAATGATTTTGTGATTGTGCAGTGAACCAGCAGGTGCAGGGAGGACCTCAGTATTGCCACACGGGCTCTGTCAACAAGTGCCTTGCACACTGGACTGAGTGCACCAGACTGCTGCATGGAAGAGACCGAGACTTGTCCCCAGCAGTTCTTTCAACTGACCCAAATACAGCTTGCTTTCACCAATTCTCACTTCCAGTAACAAGGAAATTGGTGCTTATTTGGCCGAAGGATAAATCAAGATATGAGAAAGGATTGTTCAGAGGTCCTAAGGCTTTAGGGATTTTTTCCCAAGTAGAGGGAAAATATAATTGGCAGTTATTGATATAAACAGTAAGATTTGCAACATCATTTAACCTTTCTGTGCATCAGCTTCCCTTTATTTTCAGAGGAAGCGCCATACACCAAGAACTAAAAAAAGCTTATTCTGCGAATTCTTCATTTCCTGTTATTAGACAAGACGAACTACAACATCTCATTGATTCCACCAGATTCTCCTCTGAAAAACATACCAAACGTTTAGAACTAAGAACATCACTTTAAGCACATAGAGATTAAAAACTAAACAAAACTCCAATACAGGGCTGTGGTAAACAGAGTGATGTGGGGTAAGATGAAAAAAAAATACAGGAATAAGAACAAACTGCCAGGGGTGAAAAGCAAAGTAAAAGTTACAGCACACTACTGCTTTAAAGCAAACAAAAAACCGCCCACCCCTATCTTTGTTTGCTTTTCTGCAAGACAAAGTACACAGTCTTGTTAAATACCCTAATGGAACTGATTATTATTATTTAACCTCTAAACAGGAGAAAGACGTTAGTCACAACATTCAGTAATCACATTAAAACTTCAACTCAAAAGAATCTTTTTAAAGATATTGCTGTTCTTTAAAGTACACAATACTTCCTATGAACAATTCCAGAGTAAAGCATCGCTAAATCATTTGAAGCTGGAATGCTTACAGGTCAACTACCATAAATATGAGAATAATTACACCATCCAGAGCTCTGTGAGAACAGAACAATTGAGTTACATCCCTTTAGAACAAGAGGCAACCCACAGAAAGCAGTGGGAGATGTTGTTCTTCATGGAGTACAGAGCGGAGCTACTCCTAAGTACTCAGTTGCACAGGTCACACACGTTGAGGAAAACACTGAGTACACCAATGCATCCTAGATCAGGAAAGCACCTGGAGCATGATGGACAAGCCAAATGAAGTCACCAAGTCTCTAGGCAAACACAGGGAGCTCCCTGCCCCTCTACAGGCAAACAAGACTTGATTCTCTGTGCAGAAGCTCCCTGTTGTCTCCACTGACAATTGAGCATTAACGGTGCCTGCGTGGCACCAGACACAGGGCCAACAACCAAGTCCCACTGAAGTGCCGCTGCCCTCCAACAGCATCTCAGGCACACAGCAACAGCAAAGGTGTGTAAAACCATTCTTTGGGCTTTGGTACCAACGTCTCCAAAGAATCCTCTGCAATGGGGATTGATATCCCATGAAATGACACATCCAAGGACGAGAAAAAATGGAACAGGCAACTCTGGAAACCCAGCGCCGCTGCTGCCACTTCCAACGCACACTACAGTTCACAGAAATGAGATCTCGCTCCTTCTTATCAAAAGACAAGAACAGGGAAAGGAGGTTGGGGTCAGAGAGTGACAAGGGCAGAAGTGAGCATTTGCAAGAGCAGGTGGGCTGCTGCTATACCATGTGAACTTTAATCAGGGCGTCTCAAGATCCTCATGTGCATCAACCCCTACAAAACCACTGCAAGGTATAGCCAGAAATATAGGACTGGTCCTCTAATCATAGACAGATATTAAAGTCTACTAAAACTTTGTAAATACAATAAAAATATAGTTGGTAATTCATAACAGTTTCTTCAAGTAGCATAAAAAATACAATATTCTTCAAGGAAGCATACAAAAAACAGAGAGGTTACATTAACAGTCCCCAAAATATAAGGCAGTTGAGATAAGTATAGTTTATTTTTTTTCTAACATGCTGTAGATATACCATAGGGCTGTGTACAGATGATAAATTTTATTAATGACATTTCACTACACTTTCTGCTGTTAAATCTTGGCTAGGAAGTGGAAACACTCCATCTTTTTAAATCTAAATAATGAATTGTGCAAATTAGGAAAGCATGGATTAGAAAGACTCTACTATCTTTCTTAAGACCACCACAACACATACTGCTCTGAAAATTAAACTGAAATTAATGAACTTGAGATAGCTCACATATTTTAGTGAAGTTTACACAAGTAGGTTTTTTCCTCTAATCTTGCATAATCAGCTCAGGTCTGCTTCTACCTACTCTGTGTTGCCATCGTCTGGGCTGTTTGCAGCAATGATCAGCTGATATGCACAGAAGCTCAGGGAAAGGTAGCTTTTACAACAGCTGCCTAAAAACAGTGCTTAGGCGTGTAAAATCAGAACAAAAGTGTAATTGAATTCTTTACCCCCTCCAAAAGATGCCCAAGCAGCACAGCAGCTTGTCACTCAGCACTCTCACACAGCTCTTCAGAGAGACACAGAGCCATATTGCAAATAGAGACACAAAACATCAGAGAAGAGCTACAGTTCCAATTAGGACGAAATCAGCCACTCTAGGCAATAAAACAACGGGAGACATCACAACATCGATACCTGAGAAATACTGCCACTTGTTATCTAACCATATCGCTCACTCAAAACATTACCCAGGAGATTCAGAGCCAGCCTTAACACTTCAGAAACCAACCAGAGCCGTATGGCACTGCATTCTTCCATACCTCAGGAGTAAAAGTTAGCCAGAGCCTTCTGACAAACTAAAATGATTTATTATCACAAAGCAGAACTAATGCATTCTGCTTTACAACTCTCCTGGTATTCTAGGAGAGACGTTGCATTTATTACCTACAGTACATAATGCCCGCTGCAGAGCTCTGTATTATTCATAAGACTGGCTTTTTTGTGCCATCATAATGCTGATAAATTATGAAAAAATGCATATTTTATTTCAATTTCTAACATATTTTGGTACACATATCAATCCATCACATTGCTGTAAGAGGAATAAGCATTATTGCTGACAGCTGTTGACATGTTCACCTCAACAGAGACAAAACAAAAGGGCTGCAGAGATGGTCCTCACCCACTGCTATCATTTCACTTTCATAGCTTACTTTTTCGTGGTTTAATATTTGGAGAAGGCAGCTTTGGAAAGAGTCAGTGCTACCAGAATTGGGGAGCACCAAGGTATGAAACAGCACAGAGGATAAAAAAAAAACCAAAACCAAAACCCAAACAAAATTATCAAAGATAGAAAGTGGTATGCACAACTTTCTCTTCAAAGGTAGATTTCTGCTATTAGAGTAGCTCCTTAATATGAATTTAATTTCCTAGAGGAGGGTAGTTTCTACAGGAGCTGATATAGGTGCAGCTGAATAACACAACTACAGACACAGGTGGGACTGAAAGGAAATGAGGGTTATTTCAGCTTCTCCGTTCTGGCTGTGGTCCATTTCTTCCTCTCTCAGCTGGAGGTAACATGAGCATATAGCACAAAGGTCCCCTCCACCACTGCTCATCAGTCCTGATTAAAACCATCTTGCTAAAAATGTTACAAAAACCTGGAAATACAACACTCTGCTCTCAAACCCATTCAACTATCCACAACAACATCAGCTATATAGATATGAGCTGAACTAATTATTTGCATATTATTAAATTGTTTTGTGTGAGTCTTGACCTGATGCTAGTGCTTCTAGTGCCTTCCACAGAACCTACATAGTTAACAGGGATAGCCTCATAGATACAAGGATATCATGACACTTCTGATGCTTTTGTTCCATTGCTGGTTAATACCATAACACACCAAACAGATGAGCACAATCATCTAAACTAATACCTTAAAAAGTATCAGCTTTCACAAACCCTCAAATTCTGCATAAACTATGCTATCTTTTGGAGAGCTTAAATCTTATTATTTCCTGTACTTTATTCTGTTTTATTTTTAACTTGAAACAACTGCTATCAATATGAAATGCAAGTCAGTTTTCTGCTACTTCATTTTTATTCATTAAAATATGTTACTAATATTTACTGAAAGATCACAGCATAAACCCAAGAGAAATTGTGCTACTTTAATCTGTGGCGTGTACATAACGTATGTAAGGTGCCCTTTTATCTGCATGTAGATATTCTGCGTGAGAGGACTATGCCTGACATACGGCCACAGCTTTTAGATCTATGAGACCATTAACATAATTGGCTCTGGAGCAGATGAAGGGTTGTTTGCCTTAAAATCGTAGCAGCAGGCTAAAATATCTAACTAATATCCACCTTTTGCTCCATTGTCTTTCTAAAAATAACATGCTCTCTCCCTATATGAAGAGGAATTTGTACCTCACACTCAGCAAGTTGCTTAAATCATTAAATTGATTTCCTTTAACGAGTGCTGCCTGCCCAGCACTGAGTGTGGCTGCAGCCCTCTGCCATAGCCTGAGCCACAGAATGACCTTAGTTTATTTGAAAGTCTCAGCGGCACCTTGAGCAGCGGGATCTCCTCCATCTCACCACCATCCCATGCCACAACTGAGACAGCCCAGCAAGCCTATTACCACCCACCCAGAGGAGCCTTCCTCCACTGAAGGGACCTGGGCATCACCTGCTCCCAAACGCCTCACCCTCACCCTGGTGCAAAAGTTTCTGACTTGGAATATTCCCAAGTAAGGTCAATTTTCGTAAAAGTTTCATAAAAGCATCATACAGGAGTACTCCACAGCCTTAAAGGCGCCTGCCCACATTGGAAGTATACCGCATTGAATCAACTCATATATGAAAAGCCTAAATGCAAACAAAGCAGCCTTTCCTGCTCCCAGTATGAGGCTGGATGGGATAGCCAAGGATATCCTGCCATCTGCTGGGAACCAGCAGCTTGCTGCATCTCTTTAACTCATTTATCAACACATACACAATTACATACTCTTGAAGTCTGGGGACATGCAAATAATTCCGTGCATTAAACAGGTCATTTATGAAATGCATAATATTTTATAGACTTTGAAGGCACATGTTCACCAGGATCTCCTCTGGTGTATGTATCATTTTCTGTAACACCATAATAATTTCTTCTAATAATATCAACACTGTGATTCCTGCATTAGCACATTAATTCCTGCATAATTGAGTTTGTTAGATATTTGAATAATAAAAGAAACATTTAAATACATCAGTGATCTAGAAAGATTTGGTGATGAACTGTCATTTCATAATTTTCAAAAGTTCCCTTATTTTCAGAATCTTATTCCACATGTTTTGGTATTTGGAGGAGATACAGGGTGGGTTTTGTTTTAGTTAAAGCCCCAGCTTCTGGATTCAGGAGATTTCACAAGAATCTGAGCTTTTTCATTATTGTCAAGCAAACCACTTTAAGAAAACTTCACAGAAAAGGAGAAGAAAAAAAAAAAATGAGAAAGAAGCTCGAAACAAAACTAGGAAATAGCCTTATATCTTTGAAAACAGTAAATTTGTATCACCTGTACTGTCAGGAGCGAGGCAACTCCCCTACAGCTACCTGACTCCATACCAGCCAGGCTGCAAAATCTCTAGCACCACTGTAATAACCTCAAATAGCTTAGTTTCCATCTAGCTCGTGACCCTCCAAAGCCAACAGAGGGCCACTGCAGCATTCTCCAACCAGATGGTCAGCTAGAAGTGTGCAGTCCTGGATGGCTGAGGCATTCAGCCAGCACTGCACATCTGCAAGCCATCTCACAAGAGATGCTTCCAGGCTGCACTGAAGACAGCTATAAAGGCTGGCAAGATAACACACATGCCATCTTAAGATAACCTGATGGAGGAAGCTCTAGGATATCCATGGGTGTCACAGCACTGTGGTTGCTGCAGTGGGGTCCTCCTCTGTGTAAATAAGCCCACCTTGCTGCCTTGAGAGGTGCTGAGGATGAGGGGCAAGGTGGGTCACCCAGAGAGCAAGCAGCATACCAATGTACAAAATATTTGACCAAGAGTATTTTTTAATCAGGAAGTTGGCTGTGTGAGGCAGAGAGGAGCACAAAGCAAAGGTGAGCAGTTTTGACTAACGAATTCTTCCTAAAACTGCAATATGGAAAAAAAAATGCAATATCTGTGCAGGCCAATCTGTTAAAAACTGTTGCTTTATCATTCTTCTTATTACAATAATAGTTTTAAACACTAGTTTAAAATTAATTAAAAAAAACCCAACACAAAAAAGAAACACAAACTTTTCCCCATTGAAGCAGCAACTGCACAATTTATAATCAATAAAAAGTTCAAAATTCAACATGTCATTTAAAGAACAAGGTGACACCAGAGTCCTCAGCTGACTGACTGAAATTCTTTATAACCTAGTAAAATTCTCCAAAATGCACACAAGTCTTCCTGCCTATGTCAGTGAAGGCATGTTGTCACACTAGTCCTGTTATTTCTAATACTTTTTGAAACACTAGAGACTATGCAGCAGAATGCACCATAAATACTATGGGCCATGCCTGTAAATATGCACACTCCTATCTAATCCTACAAGAGGAAATAACATGAATACACATAATACATTAGAAATAACACGACACCAGAAACCCCAGCCACTTAACAAATCTGCTATAAACACATTTATTCATAGTGATTACTTCATATCCCCTCAGAAAGGTTGCCAAGAAAAGGGAAAAAAAAAAAAAGTTATTCCCTGGTGCAGCTAAACACAACAGCAATTTAAAAGGCAAAGCAGACTCAAATATTGGAGCCGGTGGAAAAAAGCAGCTGAGCTGAGTGCAGCTGCTGGAATCTGGACAGGACACAGGGTATGACACCTCTGGTCCAGGGAAAGCTGCTGATCTAATTGCCACTGGAGTTCCCTGTTCAGTTTTACATTTAATGTGAGAAGTGACACATAGAGCACCTTCCTCTCGCTTGCTGGGTTAAAGGAAACAGACTGCTGACATGCCAACCTTAAACATTATACAAAATGCTAAGCACAAGACAGCAGTTTAAATGTATTTCGTAAGGAATATGTTGAAGTTGTGCAAGTCCCAAGCTCCTGCGTTTGTGTCAGTACTAATTCAAACCGCACTATAAAGTGCTGCCAGCAAGTAGGCAACAGTGTGTTACCAAAAAAACCCCAATCAGGCACCTAGACAAAAACACATCATAGGGAAAAAAAGAGCAACTTTAGAGATAAAGCTCAAAGCAATGAAAAAATGCAGTCTGCAAATATGTTCAGTACAAAAAAAGTCCAGGAAATAATTCTACCTTTGCTCACTTGGGTGGGCCACGCCACTCAAGACAAACCGATCACATGCATTCTTGAAACTTTAAAAAAAAAAAGAAGAAAAAAAAAGAAAAAAAAAAGAAAAAAAGAGTATCACACTTTCACTGAGTAACTGATGTTAAATTACTGAACTTCCTGCCCTTTGAACTGCAAGCAGGACCTTTTATGACAAGTCAGAAATAATCAAAACAAGAACCACCATACACAACATATTTCCCACAGAGGCTTTTGAATACATTGGATATATGTGAGCCTCCAGCATACAATAGGATTCATCCACAGGGTTAACAGGCAGTATCTCTGCACAGGTACCGCCTGCTCTGCTTCTGCCTGTGCCCTGAGGACCCCAGGGGGTCTGACCAGGCCTGATCCCCATCCTCACCATGGCCCAGGAACCCCATTTCAGCCCAACTCAGGGTGTCAGTCCCTGCACACCCTGTTGGCAGCTTCGTCTGCCCTCAGCTGGTTCAAAGAGCCCAAATTCATTAACCTTCTCAGCAGCATGGTTTCTGAATGAGCAACACATGATCACAGAAACAACAATGTAGATACTATTTCAGCACACTAGAGGAAATGCAATTTGTAGAAACACCTTCTCATCTGAGATTAATGTAAAATAGAAATTTTGGTTTTGTATCAAATGAATTTTGGATACTGGAAGTGATGAAATAAGTAACTCCATGAAGATAGAACCTAGTGATAATTGCCTGGTTTAATGACAGACATATGCTTTCTTCTACACCTGCTCTCATTTCGTGTGGTACACCAGTTTCTTTATATGTTTACAGATGTGCAATAGGTGATAAGGAGAAGCATAGATTTTTGTAAGCGATCTGCTTTAAAAGGCTCTTAGAGCAGTGACCCTTTAAAGCAATTTCAAATAGTTACCAAGATTTAACACTTCTTTTGCTAGACAAATAACCTATTATTGGCAACTTGGTTATTCTTCTGGTACGTCAATCAGGTCAGGCTTAAAATCGATACATGGCATTCATCAATCGTGCTTCACGTGTCTTCAGTGTGATTATATTCATTAAGAAACAACAGACCACTAATAGCATTCTTGGTAAATCAGGTTACAGTGTCAGGAAGCAAACAATCTTACTGCAAAATAATGAGCCTAAATTCTTAGCTAGAAAAGCCACACAAAGCTCAGCTGTAAAAATCATAATGCATGTAGTCTTTAGTCTAAGATGACCTTCAGCCTATAAAACCCTGGAACAATGCTGCCGTAAGTATTCCATCAATCCATGTTTAATATCAGTCACGAGAGGAAACATAAGCCTGGTGGAGCCCTTCTTAAAAAGAAATCAGATTACATCTCATATCCTATGGTTTTGTCTCACCATTATACACATTAACATTTGAACAGAACTCATTTCACCTTCAGCCTTCCACAGACCCCAAGAAGAATGGAAAAACAGCTGATGAAATTCCTATAAGCACCTTTTAAACACACTTCCATTTCTTCTTCACAATACAAACTGATGAACATTAGTGCTTCACATACATTCATCTGATGTTTTAGGCTGCAAAAATTGGCTCAAAGTATGTGCATTATCTCCATTTGTTTGCAATACAACTAGAGAGGAGACAGCAAAGCCCAGCCAGCCTTAACCTTCTGCATCTTCAGACACAACCAGCATTCCAGCTGCAACTCTGAGTGTCATCCCTGATTTATGCTCATTAATCACAACCACAAATGCAGGTGAGCATAGATCTGGGTTCCAGGTTGCAAACTGTAAACTAGATCAATCACAGCTGATTGGCATTTGGAGTCAAAGTAGGAGAATGTGAAAGAACAGATGCTAGTTTGGAATGAGAAAAAGGAAGCAAAGAGCCAGAAGGGTAGGGCTCTAATTGGCATAATATAAATAAATAAATAAATAGCCCGGGTTGAAAAACCCTTATTTTTTTTGAGAGGGGAGAAACCAATTATTTAGAAGCACAGTAAAGTCATTTACAGTGTTCTAGCTTTTTTTTTTTTTTGTGGCAGCTGTACCCAAGAGCCAATTAAGTAAATGTTACTGCAGAGTTGCCAGAGTTCCCATTTTTTAAATTGAATTATTATTGAATTGTAACCACTGGCTGAAGCAATGGCTTAAAAGACTCAGTATAGTTTCTATTTGTTACCATGGAAGCACAAGAATGACATTCAACAAATTTCAGAAAAAAAGGTCTTAAATGCTATTCATTAATGGTAATTATTAACTTCAACAGACTTGCATATCACAACACTCTCTTTGGCTCTGTAAGATACCAAATCCATGACCAAACAGGATGACAGAAGTATATTTGAGAAAAAAGCTGGCCGCTCATGAATTTATTCAACTGAAAAACCTAAAACACAAGACACAGTTTAAAGCGCTAGAAGCTTGGCAATCTTCATACTACCACTGAGAAAGGACCAGTTATCTATTACCATCTTTTTCATATACTCTGCCCTCCACTGGCTAGATCTGTCTAAATATCATATGCTTTTCTCTGCAGCACCCAGAGGATAGAATGACCTAGAATATTATTGGAAATGGCAAAGTAATGGTAGGTAACCTCCATCAGTACTGCTGCATTGCTCCTAATAATGCAGTTAATAGCTTGTGTCAACACAGACTACAATATATGTTTGGAATCCTTCATTTTAATCTGCATCTTGCCATCCTTTGGATATGCGAATGCAAATGATATAGGAATTAGCATATTGCTGTATACAGATGAATGTTAGCATGAATGAATTATTTATAAGAAAAGCTAATAACTAAATGATACTGACTTGAGAAACAGTAAGAAGTCAATTTTAAATAAGTCTTATGTCATTACATCGTACCAAACAAATTTCTTGAAACACAGGCAGATTTCTCAAAAATATAATTAATAAAACCTCCAAACAGGGAAACAACTGGAAACCTTTTAAGCCATTCAAGGAAAAAAAAAAAAAGGAAGAAAACAGGACACAAATCTATTTCAGAATCATGGTATCTAGTTATCTAGTCAGATGTTTAGACACATTTATGCAATTTTTTTTCTCTGCCCTGCTTACTGTTCACTGGCAGTACACTACAATTACTGAGCAACTGGCTTTAAAAAAGAAAAAAGAAAAGATGTGCACAAGATGCCAGATGATGAGTTGCACTCATTCCACTAACACACCAGCCCAGATAGAAGAAAGCAGGGATAATACAGACCTATAGAAACAAGAAAGAAAAGCCTAAACTGAGTAGGTTTCAAAACAAGATGAGATGTTTTAGAGTCATTCTATTTCTTTCTTCAGCTGGCAAAGATACAGATTATTTTAGAACCAAAGGTTTTATGATGCGTATTACCCAGCTCTGAGGTTTCATGGGAAGAGGAGACAGACACTACATAGCCCATGCTTCCCAGGGGGCATGCAGAACAACACATACACCCATCTATCAGGACATATAGAACAAAGAACATATTTATGAGCACAGACTGAGCTGTCCCCAAATAGTAACTACCACCAACCTCTGCTACAGGTCATCAAAGAAACCCTTTAAGTGGCATTTCTTCCAAGTCTTAGCTAATAAAATGGAAATTAGAAATTCTAAATTGGAAATGCCAATAAAATCTATTTAACCTAGACAGAGACCATATGGACTGCATTAACATTATTAACTTATGTAGTGCTTGAATTGTACAATTTTCAGATGATCTCCCAGAGTTGGACCCCTTGATCTTGCAACTGCAATCTGTCTTGCAGAAGGCAGCATTTATAGCAAAAGGTTTTGGTAGTCACAGCCTGCCTTCACTGTTCCTTAAGGTCAGTATGCTGTAGCTCTTCTTCAAACATCAATGGATTGGTTGTAACCACTTTAAAATTTAGATTAAGTAGCCACCTTGCCAATGTGACCAGGGAAGTAAGTTTTCACATCAACTGATTACCCAAGGGGTCTAATCATTAACTGGTTAGGAGCATAAAAACATTACCCTTAGCCATTTTAATGACTTTCAAACATCAGAAAGAACGGAAAACACACCCCTATGACATCGGTGCCTCTGTAGGGACATAGTTTCTTCTGCTTCCTACTATATTGAAAAAAGTCTCTACAGTGGACTGTCATAGGTTATGACTAATCTTTGTAGGTAGATCATCACCATTTGTTGCACATTCAATTCATTTTATCGTGGATCAGGAACCCGAACAACTGTAGCCCTTCCCAATGCATTTTCCAATTTTGGCATCAGCAGAGACCTCCAAGAAAAGCGATGGTGTGAACAGGGAACACTTTATAGAAATTGCTCAACTGTCAAATTTGCATTTTCCCACTCCATAACACCCAGGAGAGGGGAGGGGTAAAAAATCAGGCTTGCTAAACTTAGCAAGTATCAGAGCATTTCGCAAGAATTGCCTCCCCGCTTTTAGCCGTTTCGAGGAAAAAGGGTGGAGAAGAAGGGAATAGTTGAATGACAAGAAAAGAATAAAGTCTGCTATATATATTACTTTTTTTTTTTCCTTAAGTAATAAGCTGGAGGTGTTCTCCTGTGAGAACTCGGCTGTTTCCTGTATGATGTAGCTTTGATTTTGTATTTCCCAATTATTTTTTCCAAGACTTGTAAGCAACAATTACCACCACAGCTATCTAAAACAATTAAACGTGATAACCATCTATGCCAGTACAATCAATCCAGTCAGAACCTGAGCCAGACATTCACCCACAGATTTCCCCTCCCTACCTCCAGTTCCTCATCAGCTGGGAAAGTCACTTTTTCATAAGACCATTCCCAAGGGTGGCCTCAGTAGCACACCAAGGAGGCCACCCACTTTGAATTATTTCAGACCAGAACATATGGCACAGGTAATATGATACACAATGTTCCTTCTTGATATCTCACGATATCTTCACTCTCACAGAACAATCACTGACTACTGAATTACAGTGAAATAGCTGAACAAACTCCAGTTTCTGGGTTCTGAACTGATGCTACCTGTGTTTCGATTTGTATCGGAAGAAGATAGTGGAGCCTCACTCAAGGCAGGCAGCAGCAGGATCAGTCCTATGCTCTGCCAAGTTCAGCATCACCAGCATCCTTTAAATACTGCTCACAATTAAGTATTACCCAGGTTCAGGAAAATGAAAAGGGGCCATAAAAATAAAAGGACTGCTATGTTTTACAAAGCAGACTTTTAACTTTCAGTTACTTAAACATGGCTCATCAATCACTCTAGAAACCCCTGACAGCTGACCAATAACAGCACTTTCCACTGCAAAAGCTGAATCAGTTATTAATGTTTTTTACCTTGTTGAGATTCTGTGCACCACAAAAACCAGCTTTGTCAAAAGCCTCTAGGCAAATAAAAACCTAAGGCAAAATTCTGTTATGTGGATCATTTGTGAGCAGTTAACTGAATGCTCAAAACAGATTTATTTTTTTTTTCCTGTGTTCCATCTATTTAAAAAAAAAAAAAAAAGCACTGCACAAAAATACCCCAAACTCTGCAGAGCAACCTCTACTCTGAGAATCAAAGCTCTGCTCTCCCATGTGTGCTCTGAACTCCTGAGGGACCAGTCCTTCTCCCAAACCTCTAGGAAGCAAAGGTGCATGATGTTGTTGGACACAGCAGGTCCACCTGCAATTTAGAGCACTTTGCTAGACTTTGCTGTCCACTGGGAAGCTGACAAAATCAGAAAAAACACTCCTGTGCATCAGTCGTGCAAAGAGGGGCAAAAACTAAGAAAAACGCACCTTTTGGGTTTAGGTGTGATATTTGCCATATTTACAAGGCAACACTAGAACTGTGTGTTCCCCTCCAGAGTGCGTAGACGCTCTGGGAAACACATGCAAACATTTTCATAATGGAACCAGCACTAACCATAGGCTACTGATAAAAATAGCGCCGATGAGAGAAGTGAATAGCTTTAGGACTATTTATACATGCTGGCTCTGAGCAGCTCTGGGAAAAAAAAAAGGCTCTAAAAAATGAAAAAAAGGAAAAAAGGAAAAAAAAAAAAAGTCAGAGTTCTTCATCTGTGTACAATTAATAAAAGACTGTATCATTCAAACATGGGTTTTGGATGGATGCCCTAGCTACATTTCAGTACTTCAGAAAAAAATAAAGCAGCTCTGCAGTCTCTCTCCATAGGGAATAAGCACCACTTGCTGCAGAAACGAACATATTATACTGCATTTCATCTTACAGTAATGTTAATCACTACTACCAGCTTATTTCATATTTGCAAAGGAAAATTTAATAATAAAAAAGGTTGAAATCTGTAGGCATAGTTAGATTTTTTTTTTTGCTGAATTTCAAAATGGAAAATTATGCATTTAAACCTAACACATAAATTGACTATCTGTATTAATTTACAATATAAAATATTTTCTTGAAATATGAAATGATACAATTCTCATTGATTGGTACATCAGTGTGAGTGCCATACTTTCTCTATGGCCTGCTCATCGTAATAAATGCCTTGAAAAATCACTTTAAATATTCACATTCAGACTTAGGAAATTTATCAGCCTAAAACTTCTCCAGAGCTGCCTTTGAAGTCTGGTAATCACATCTGCATTTTTGAACCCTATATAGGAACCTTCCCAATCCACTGACTTCAATTAAGTAAATCACTTTCCTATCTGTCAAGGAACAAAAATATAGGTCCCCAATAAAATACGGAATATAAAGTTTGTTTGCTCATCTCAGCATACGAGGCACCATATCATGTCAACCAAAAGCTGAGCAAAGTCAGTGTTCACTTTTCACCAGTGGTTGATAACAAATCCTTAAGAAAGAGAGAAAATCCAAAGCAGTGTTTTTGTTAGCACACCTTCTCATGCTTCCAGTGGTTATCAGGAGATTACAGAAAGATCAAGACATATGAAGCTTACAAACCATTTCCTTCCACAGTGCAGGTAGTGACACTGCATCTATAGCAGTGTATTTATAGCATAATATTTTAAAATATTAAAATTGGAAACATCATTCTGAGGTTGTATGATTTACTATCATTCTAAATTCTGACAGAATAAAGATATTAAGTGTCTGAGTTCTTAAAAACACATTAAGTGCTCTGATTTCAATTGAATTTTTGCCTTAAATTAGACACTTAAAGAGAGTTCACATGCTTAGCTTTTCCTGTAAGAGGTTACAATGTTCTTGCCTGAGCAATTCATCCATAACCAGATGGCAAGTAAACTTTAGAAGGAGGAGATGGAATCTGCTTTTCCAAACCCTTGTGCCACCTCTGTAAACCAGGCAGATTTACAGGAGGTTTTTTATAACAAGCAAATCCATTATATTTACTTAAATATTGTAACAAGAACAAATAAATTATTTTCCTTGTTCTACTACTGAGCTAACAGACATTCTGCAATTAGATTAATTTCAAACAGAAAATTAAGTTCAACCTTATCAAACTTGTACCTCTTGTCTAGCTACTGCTGTCTCCTCCTCGATGTCTTCTTTCAGAACAGAGCAATATTAGATTGCCCTCTAATGGATTACTTGCACAATTGCACAATCGAGGTTTTGCTGTTAAAAGTGTTTAAGTAGTAAACAAGGCCTCACTAGAAATGTAAAACGTAACACTCCTTTATTTCTCCTCTTGGTTAATGATCTTTTTACATTTGAATTAACCTTTGCAAAATTTTGTCAACCTATTCATTTTACTGTATTCAGTTGCAAAATGAAGTAACATGTGCTGCGTGTTCCGTTTTTAAAATAGCTTCAGACTGCAAATTGAATTTGAAATCTAGAGGCAGAATGCTTCTTATGAAAATGCTAAAGTAGAAGCTGAGTCAGCAAACAATTTCTTAAGAAAATTTCATCAAGAGACACCAATTTGAGTTTTGCGCTCAATTACCTACACAGAACTGGACACTAAACTTGCCAACTCCACCACTGTTCTCCTTTGTCAGCATTTCTCCTCTGAATTGAAAGAGCTTATCTACTCCAGATGGGAAACAACTACATTTTCCTAGAAAGACGACTATAGAAGAGATCGAAACCTATCTAAACATGACATCCAAAGTAAACATAGGGACTTACACTACATAGCTATTTGAAGATACTCTATTTTTACAGTTTATAAAATAACTTGTTCTCTATTTCCAGTCTACAGTTTAAAATACAGTAGCATGGATCAAAAACCAATAATCTTAATATATTTTAATAAAGAAATGTACATACACTCCCCTAAGCCCAAGTGCAGCCTTCTTGGATAGAAGGAAGGAACTGACCACCTTGAAGGCATCCCATCTTACAGAGCAGCAAGAGACTTGTGTTACACAAATATAAACCAAAGACTTCCTTTACAAAGCATTTTCCTCAGCCCACATTATCCACAGAGCCTATGGTGGATGTGGATGGGGCAGCCAACCTCAGAGCGGAGGAGTGGCAGAGACTTTCAGGCAGTTCAGGTAAGTGAAGACAAGCAATCTCTCTCTCTGGAGCTCTGCAGGTCCACCTCTTTGCTGAGGACTGATTCGGTACCACTAGAGATACAGCCCACCTTGGCTGAAGTCAGCCCTTGGAGGTGGTGCATTCATATACACCCTTAGGTAAGAAATCAAGGGGGTTTTATTGTTTGCTTTTCAGACTTTTTAATGCTGCTCTAGTGATAATTTTAAAATTATTTTAATTTTCAAAATGCTAAATACCCATTGGATATTTCACCAATAAAAAACCCCAAACAATAATCAGTGAATAAATTTCAATTTCATGCAATATTGAACATCTTAAAAAGAGCAAAAGTATACAAGTTTAAGCACAGCATCTATCATCCTGTAACTGCTGAGCTTTATCCTTAAAATCACCATAATCGACATTTGTAAATTAAAACCATTTATCTTAAAAGCATGAGGAATCAGATCTGGTGAACAAGAAGAAAATGGAGATTTGAATCTCTAAACGTTACTGTACAATCAAATATCCCCCTCCTGGGAGTAGCAGGATTAAGTGGGTTCAAGGAAAAAAAGAGACAAAAGGCATTTCTCGATTGCTAAATTCATTAAGTATAAGCAACATCCAGGCAAGTGTCAGGATCCAACAGTGGAAGAACAGGAGACCAGCTTAGATCTACATCATGAAGCAAAAACAAGTCATAGCAAAAACTACAGATAAAAGACTTTGAGTACTCACGTTTCATTTGCTGCAAGAGCTATTTGATTTTGACTATATCAAAGAAAATTACATTTTCTTCTTTTGTTCTTATGATGAGGTTCAAGTTAATTAAGTCTGAAAACATATCTATGTACAAACAAATAAAACAAATAAGCCTCTCTGATAATATCCAACCAGTGTACCATGGAACAGAATTTTCTAGCTAAAGCCCTGACCAGTCACTTCAGGATTTGTTTTGTAAAGCTCTCCAGAATGGGTATGTAATTTCAATTAACAATTCCTGCCCTGTTCTGGTTGAACTGAGATTTGAGCTATTATACCTAAGACAAACTAAAATGAAAGAGAAATCCACTAAACCAGCTGTGACATTTTCCCCACATGAAACTTTGTCTAACTTACGCTCCTGAATCTAATGACTTCTGGCACTTGCTCTCAGAACCAGAAGCAATTTTTACACCCAGACCACCCAGCACCTGACTATCTGATTAGGGCAGAAACAAAGACTGGAATATGGAAATATATATAATCTCCAGTACTTAAGTGCTCTAAAATATGCTTACTCAAAGAAAAACCCATTTCAGGAAGGTTACTTCTTCCTTTGTCCTTCTCTTAAAGTTGTAACTTAGACTGAAACTCTGGTAACATTTTCTAAATTACTAAGGTTTAACTAAGTAAATCAGCCAACTAACAAAACAGGTTATGATGAGAAGTATTTTTTTTAAAGTCTAAAACCACACACACAAAGAAAACAGAAGTAAGAATTACTAGTTTCTTTAAGAAAAAAATAGGTTTGAAAATTAATTAATGAAGCAACAAAACTTTATTAGGCAACCCGCGTATTTAGGAATATTCAAAGGCTGAAAGAAAAAGTTGTCAAGCACAGAAGAACAGTTTGTGTGAAGAAAAGATGATAAACTGGAAGTCAGCATTTATAGAGTTATCTGCAAAGTATGCTTCAGAACAGCAAACTCCCTAAGAAAGAGAGAGCTCTTAAAAACACATAGAAGCACGACACTCAATCAGCTTTTAAGGAAAAGCTTTTGAAATCCTGCCTCAAACCTCAAAATAGACTGCTTGGTATCAACTGGAAACATAAAGGGAGAGACATCAGTATCAAGCGAAGGTATTATGTGGTACAAATTCCAGGGAGGGTGCAAAGATGCAAAGAAATGCAAAGAAAAGGAGGCAGAAGCACAGCAATCCTAACCAATGTGGCAAACCTGTGGCTGTGACACAAAAGCACAACACGCAGCAGGGAATGTTCTGTGTCCTGCTAGAAAGGCTGCAGAACAGTCTCTGAGAACAGCCACTATGGTAAAAGAGAAGGTTCAAAACAATTAGAAAAATACATAGCTCTGATTTTTATTTTTTTTTTTGCGCAGCCAGAACTTCTTTGAAGTTACTGCATGTTTAGTGTTCGCTGACACTAGTAAAAAAAGAATAAAAAAAACCCAGTAAGTTTACAGTTAATTTCAGTTTAAAGCAAGGCAAACAGATTTCCCAAGTACTAACAAGAAGAACAGGGAAGGACTGGATGTTTTATCACAAGCACTCTAATGCCTTAAGGATGGAAACTGTAACTCAGCAAAAAAACCTGAAGTGCCTGAAGGTTAATTTGATCGCATGACTAGCGATTCACACTTCTCCTCACCAACCTCTATCAGAAAAAGCAATTACTGTGCAGAATAACTGGGTGCTCAACTAGACTACTAATTGTATCATATGTAGGTGGAAGATAGAATCTCTGAGATTTTGTTCGGATTGCATTCATTTTCTCCTGTTAGAAATGCATTCCTCCACTTCTTCCACCTCATTTCTAGATCCATATCTAATGGTGCTACTAAGAACAAAAAAAAAAAACCAACAAAAACCACACACACCAAAAAAACCCAAACAAAAAAACCCAACCAACAAAAAACCAACCAGCCTGATCTCATGACTTGCTTTAGCTTCCCTGTATGTAAGCCTGGTGATGACACAGAGTGCTTCAGCACAAACGCTTACTCCAGCTGGGAGAACAACTGATTTTTTTTCTACCTCAGCCACCACCTTCAGACTGACAAACAGTCCTTTCCCTTCTCCAGACAGATGAGGCAGGAGAGTCTTTACAGAACAGGTGAATATTAGACATCACAAATTATATTCCAGTCGTGCCATTCCAAGAAGCTAAAAGAAATAATTTAAATGGATCTGAACAGGAAGGAGCAATGTGATTTTGGCAACAATTCTTGCATGTCTCAGTCAGTCAAAGATGCAAAGCTACATCATCAGGTGATGAAAGATAAATGATAGCAAAAGACAGCCAAGAGAAGCTCTAAACCTGTAAAGAGTTGCCAGGTAATAAAATACTTCAAATCCGTGCATATTTGTAAGGTGGGGAGAAGTGGTAGAAGCTGTTGGTGATAATGCAGCTTTGAAGGAAGTGTTTTCTAGGCAGACCTGGTTTTAAACTCTTTTGTTCTGAAGACAAATCTTAAAAACTGAAGAAAAATTTTAAAACTTATTACACCTTCTGGACTTTAATATTTAAAGGTATAAACAAAAAGGTTTTGTTGCCTTAAAGCCAGTTTGCAAGAGCACAAGTTTTTACATCTCTGCAAGTGACAAGGATATGCCAAAACAAGTGCAAAACGATGGGGAAGACAATGACAGGGCAGTAATTTCAACATTTCCCTGTTTACATCCACTCGAATGTGGCTAAACATAACTTTTCAAGACTGTTCTTTTGACTTCGTGAACTACCTTTTTTGCATAGACTTGTTTTCCATTGAGGAAGATGTTTTTAATCAGCTATGACATCAGTCTCATTTCCTCATTTGCTGTATTTCCAAATAGATTACATGCTTTCTCTTCTCTTTTTGCATCAGAAGAGTTTCTTCAAACCCACTGCAAGTTGGGTTTTTCTTTAAAACCCTCTTTAAAACTCTCCTTTACAACAGTACAGCAGCTTTCCTTAAAAAAACCCAAACAGAACAAACACCAAAACCAAACCACAAAACAGAATTTAGGTATCTAGCCTATGTCGATGATCTACTTCACCCTGTTCCAAACTCCACAGCCCCCACCCGTAATTTGGTATATACCTAAGTTGCAAGCCACAGCTGAAACCACCTTCTCGATCTTCGTTTCAACACTATCCAGCCCAACAGTGTTAACTATGGCTTCAGTTCCAATAAATTACAATAAGCAGTAAGAGCTCTTCCTTTGTTTTCAGTATGCAAGGCAATTTTCCCCCCCCACCAATTCAATCTTAGCTAATGAATACCAGAGACAACCTTAATAATTAAGAAAAATATTCTTAATTCCCCAAACTATTTGTTACAGCTTCTTCTTACAGAAAGGCACCAACTACTTTGAAGTTCAGCAACTGCTGCATAGAGAAAGACATACAAAGGTGATGCAAATTCACTTCCACCATGTTACACTGTAACATGAAAAACCACCATAAAGTTTGCATTCAGACAGTTCTCAGACATTTTAATAAGTAACACAAACATGCACAGCTTTCCTAGGTGGGAAATCTTATTTCACGTGAAGTAGACATGACACAACAGGAAAGAAGCTTTCAAAGTCCATTTTTTTAAGAGAGAGATATTGGTTTTCCAGTACCTTTTAGGTTCCTCAAATTTCTGGTAACAGGGGTTTTTTTTGTCTTTATCCCAATGAAATATGAAGGAAGAAGGAGAAAGTATACACACACATTTGATGGGAAAAAAACAGTGGCTACCAATATAAGTGTCTCCATACTCAATATACTTAATCCTCCAGGAAAGGTGCTCTAGGGCTCACACGCTGTGATGTGCCTGAGCAGGTATGTTTTGTTATCGACAATGAAAAAGTGTTAATATATTTATTATCCCTGAAATTGCTAACAATATTCTAGGTCTGTATGCTCCAGCATTTCCTACAGTAAAAACATCAACTTTCTATTGATGTCGTCTTCTGGTAAAAAGTTAAAGTCGACACCATATATTCAGAGTCTGTCTGTTTTGAGAAGCCAAGGTACTCGGTATTCTCATGAGACAGACACACAGGTTTGATGATTACCTAACCAGCCGTGGCCAAGGAAATTTATTTTTTTGATGTGGGCTACATGTTCTGAAGTGCTGAAAAAAAAAAAAAAAGTAGCAGCAGGCAGGTTTTAAGTCTGTGTTTCATTGAGCTAGTCAGCTAGAGATTTGAGGAGGACCCATAGTCAAAACCTTTATACTTTTACTACAGGAAAAAAGCTTCCAGTTTCCCTCTGATGCAATTAAGATTTTCTCAAGTTTTTGATTTAGATATAAAGTTTATAGAATATATTCTTCACAACAGAGAAAGCATTGCTTTATCTCAAAAAAGCATCATATGGGCAACACAAACTTGAATCTTTAGCAACGTTGTGTTATTTCAGGTTAACCTTCAGAGCTGATATTCACAGCAGAAGATAAACTCTTGTTATCCTGAAGAACACAGCCTCAACCTCCTCCAAAAGATCGGTCTACTAACTTTTTCTCAGCACAGGTAGAAAAATTTTAAGTTGCTGTGGACCTCTGAGCTTAAAAGCCAATAGCAGTAACTCAAAAAAATCTGTTCTGCTTAACATTGAGGGATTTACTTCATAAACCAATCTGGTTTTTTCCAAGCTGGCAAGCATCAATAAGCATATGCTGATTAAATGAACCCCAATACTTCTACAGGTGATGGTGTTCCTGGCTATCCCAGAATTACAATAATTCTTACAATGTTAATAAAAATATTGAATAAACAGAATTGATACATTGGGGGGAAAAAAGCACCTGCTAAATCATGCCAACAAAGGCAACCTTACACCAAGTATGTCTCCTTGCGAAAGAGGAGCCAGAAGATCAGATGGACTGTTGCTGGATTCCAACAGCACTGTACCATTACTCACTGCAGCTTCTTAATATAGGTTATCTCCTGTGTGCAGTAATGACTTCAAATGACTTGGCTGTGAATTGCTATCATTAGCTTTTCCATTATGAAATCAGTTAGCGTAACAGCAGTAATTAGTCCCACCTTCAGACGCTCTTGGAAATAACTCTTTCTAGACACACCCATTGAACGCAAATACTGAGACACAGCAGTCACTTTGTCATTTTGGTTTTGTCAGCACTTTTAGCACACCTCCAAATTACATATGAAAAGAGTTGACTGTCTAGAGCACTTTCATTCAACAACTTTGTTTTCCTTAGCAGCTTGCCCCAAGGACACAAATTCCCAATGATGTGTCAGTTCATCAAGATTATGTGGTACAATGCAGCAAACAGTCATTTATCATCCATGTTACCAGGCTGCATAATATTTCTTTCAAATGCAGTATTGACAAATACAGCAAATAATAGCAGCTTATCCTGGTTTGTGTGGCTGCTTCTTTACAAACTCTGTCAGCTTCAATTTCTGGTCATGAGTATCAGCCCTTGTTCTGGCAACATATGCTGCAAAGAGCAAGTGAGTTCAGACAGTAGATAAGACAACTGACAAAATGACTTATAGCCATGAGACCGAAGAGGCAGCATGTTTGTTTATATGGGCCATGGCTTAACCCTCCAATCACTCCAGGAATTTCAGATGTGCTGTTATGCATATGTGGAATGACATGGGAGAAGTAAACTCAGAAGAAGTTATATTTTTGAGCTCAGTAACAGTAACAAAAAAAACCATTTTATAACTCCAAGAACTTTCTGGAATACTTAACAGGGAACTGAAAACACACAGGGAGTCTGCCATTTAAACCTAGCCTGACAGCTAAGTCCCATTTCTGCATCCCAGTCATAGGGCCATAAGTTTTACTGTCCAAGAGGGCACCAGCTTCTGGCTTCTTAAACCACTTTGCCTGTATTTACAAAACCATAGCCATGAACTCAATAAAAGCTAATAAGAGGCAAATACCATAATTAAAGTCATAAGATACAATTAATTCAATGCATTCTTGCAAGTTGGAATTCTAGTGAGAGAAACTCTTTCCTTTGTTTTCACGATTTTAGGGAACATAAGGGAAAGCTCATCTGCGGACCTTCGCTGGCGTTGTGGTTACTGAATACTGGGGAAATATGCAATAGCTGTAAGAAACGCTCTGCCACTGAAATGACATAACCAATACTGATGGAAATCAAACACAGCAGGTCTAAGTTAGGGGCCTGGGGTTTGATTAACTGCGTTTTCCTTTGAACTTCAGAGATATGAAACTCTGGTGATAAACAGGGCCCCTTGATGTGGATAGAATCCCGTAAGATACAGAAGACACAAATGTGTTTCTATTTCTTTCATACAGTTGGAATAAAAAAATTGCTACCATAGGCTCCAATCGCTTGTAAGAATTAAGAGCAAATTACATCTGAAAATGTGTAAAGAAAAACAACAACAACAATAACAACAAAAATACAACCTGACCACACATTTAAGCCAAGCAAGGACCTTGACAAAATCAGACTACTTAACAATTCTGGACTAATAAAAGTTTAAATTGTTCATAAAGCATTCAGACCACAGCATTTTTTCTGCAGTAAACTCATAAAATAAGTTAATAAAGTGACTAGCTAATAAAAGTAAATTGTAAGCTAACACAGTTTAATTTATTGCTGTCTTCATTTCATACTTCTACAGGGCTCATAAAAGAGAAAGCTTACCATTATGGTTTCTGAGTTACAGCCACACAGGATGTATTTCCTCAAACTATTTAACAGGACATATCTATAACTAATCAACTGCTATTATTCTGAAAACACCCAGTATAGGTAAGAGCACTGACAATAAACCAGGCTCTGGCAGCTGTCACCATGGTGTGCAGAACCTGACCTTGGGGGGCCCTATACCCAGGGAAACAAATTGAATTCAGGAACAAAGGCCTGACAACACAAAACTAACTGGGACACAGTCATCAGATAGACTCACTTCAACCAAGCAAGACCTTGCAGCAGGAGCAAGCAGCATGTGAGGTTGCCTAGAGAAGCAGTTACTGAAGTCTGGCAGCACCCATAAAGCTGGTACAGAGAGTGCAGCTGCTGGAGGTACACTTGCTGAATCTATTTAAACACATATCTTGTTTACTTTGGATTACTGAATCAAAAGGCATAAAGCTTGCTACCTGCTTGACAGGAAATCAGTTAGTTAGCCTGCCCATTTTGAAAACAAGTGTCTGAAATTCTGAATATATTTTCAATGGGAAATTCAACTTTTAACTTTGATTATGTGTGTCTTTCCTGTAAGAAAAAAAAAAAAGGCAAAATTGATATGAAAATTGTACAGACAGTTAGATAGTTCAGCTTAAATGCTGCAGCATGAGAGAATTTGAAAGGATCACACTAAAGACTGTGTCAGATGAGCAAACTCGGCAAATCTGTCAGTTAAGGCACCTGACATTCCTTCATGGACTCCATGTAAGATAAAAGTTCTTATGGCCTGCTGCTCTTGCTGGTAGTAGCTTTTCTTATTAGCAAACTATTGATGAATGAAGATAAGACATCCCTCTGTTGCATTCTAAATATGACAATGACAGAGATTGTACCATTTCCAACCTTTTCGGGCAGGTCACTTCTACTGCTGTCAAGTGATCAGAGCAAGATTCTCCATCTGAGATGTAAATGCAAAAGGGGAAAAAAGCCTACAGCAAAACACCATTTGTACTTCAACATGACTTAAAACAAACATTTCAAAACATTCACAGAAAGCATAGGAGTAAAACACATCTTTTGTGTTTAAACTGTGACATATAAACACTTCCTGACTATTACCCAAAGAACGTCAGTACGAAATCCAGGTCAGGGTTACCTCTGACATGATACAAATCACCTTGCAAAGGATCATTTTATAGTATATTAATCACTGACACTAAATTTCCCAAACCTTTTTTACTCTGAATAGAGACACATATTTTCCTTGCAGTAACATGGTGGTCTCTACTTCATTTATGCTCTGCCTTTCTGTGAGAATACTGACCTTCTTCCATCAGTTGGCATCTTTAGCTAATTATTGCTTATCAAGTGTGTTATAGCCCACTTTAGTCATCAAAAAAAGTGCACATTGCACTCATTAACACAACTTACCTCCAGCACCTCTACGCATTTGGCAGTATAAAATAATAATTAAGAGTGTCTGAAGTGATAGCAATTACTACTGTATCTACCCTTGCTTAAGGTTGTTTTGACCCATTTCATATAAATTGCTACACACAGAAATTGTATTTTTGCTGTTCCATCCTGAAGCATTTATACGTACATCCGGAATAGCATTTTCAGAGGTTGTAAAAGTTGTGCCAAGTCTAGTGAAGGACTAGCAGCATCACAATGCAACCTTCCCTACAGCACGAGTACAACACAATACATGCAGACATATCGTATCTCCGTCTCTGCAGAAAGACTTCTGTATCATCAAAAGGCTATTACATCATCCAGCCTTTCTCAGCCAGCTTAAAGTTACACTTATGACAACTTTCAAAGGGTTTCAGCAAGAATTCAGCAGTATCGTATGCAAACACCAGATGGGATGATCTACTAAACTTGAACGATATAAGGTTAACTTTCAGAACAACATCCCTTCAGCCGTCCCAGAGAGGTCCACCTCGCTCGCATCTTTCTTCATTAACCGCCTGCTCCATACAGGTCATTTCCTGCTTCACACTGGCTGCCTAAAACAACAGTCCTGCCCAGCTCACATCTGCAAAATCTTTCAGCAAATGGATGGGTGCCAGCCCCTCGTGCGGCTGAAATACCCAATGACTGTACAAGCTCTCTAAACCTGTGGGCTGCTGCCTGCCTTCTGCCACGGGTTGCAAACCAAACACTTGCCCAGTGAGTGTCCGCAAGCACAAGACTTACTGTTTCTCCCTCTAAAGGATCCATGATTCTTTTAATTTCTTTATACCGGTTACTGCACTTTTCTCCTTCATTTAACCTGCACATATATAGAGGTCAGTGCTATTAATTGCAAAATTACTTTGGATTCAAAAAAACCAACAGTACATTTTAATTACATTAAGATTAACTCTCCGTGAGTTAATCATGATGGCATTACATTTTCAGTGAGCAAAACTCTCATTCCATACTGTTTGCTTAAAAAAAAAAAATTAAGCCACAAGAGCCTCAGTGTACTCAAAATAGGCCCTGATCCTTCAAGACTTCTATTAAATAAAGCACTAGCAAGCATCACTTTATTCTTTATCAGGTCTTATTGTAATAATATCTATTGTAATATCTGTAATGCTTGTGATTTCTCTTGGCAATAAGGAAAAGAACCAGAACTTCACAAAACATCCAGGTTTGCATATTTCAAAAGATACCCAGGCAGAAGCTACAGTGCTGCAAGCAAGCCAAGGTTGAGAGAGAACAGGATGGGGAAGACGTGTTCCTGAACCTGCTGTTTTCCAAAGGCTTTCACTGGGGCCCAGACAACTGCTCTTGTGGAGTTAGTACAGGGCTGCCCTGAAGTTACTATGGGGAGCAGCATTATACCACATACAGGACTCAGCACATATGTGGAGGACTCGAGCACATTGCTCAATATATGATTAAAAACATATCCAGCTGTAGCAGCAAGGATAACCATTTAAGCTTTAAGATGACTGTAGCAAGAGCCTCAAAGCCTCTACAAGGTCATTGATTCACACTCACAGGGGAATATAAAGTTATTAAAATTGAGCTAGAAATACTGCAACAGGGAATTAAGCTACAGATTTGGCCAGTAATGAAAGGAACAGTGATGAACAGCGATTAAAGCACGGGACTGAGTTGCAGAAAACCTGAATGCTCAGCTGTTTACTTGCCAGATGACGCGACCCAGGTTACACAAAGCCCAACACGCACCCTTATTTGCTCTAAGTACATGCAGGCTGAATAGAGCAGCTCCTGCCTGCCTGACCCCTAAAAGTAGGGGCATTTCTGTCATACTGTACATAATTTTGCCTCTCTCCCCTTGTCCTGACCAGCAAGGCTTATGGAGGCCAACCAGCAGTCTTTCACAGGTGAAGGGAAAAGGCCATTTTGGTTGGATACATGCAACTCAATGGGGATGCTTCCCAGACACAACCTGGAGCCATGGTCCCTCCATGTCCACAGCTTGAACTAGCAATACTCCTCAGATGGCTGCCAGGGAAGAAAGAAACTTATGAAACAGACTTAACTCTCACGAGCAGCCCAACGGCTCATTTTGCATCACCAAAGAAAATCCCTGCATCCTCTTTGCATGCTTCCAGACTCTGCCAGGAGAAAAACACTGACCTGTCACGCAGGGACCTTCTGTTATTTCATTTAAGTACAATGAGATTTTCATCTGGTAGTTGCTGAAGTCAGAGATTTATTGCTATATTGTTCTGGGCAATAGTATTTGAGTGGTTCAGTAAGATCTGGGAAAAAAGCAGGTCACTGCAAGTAAAGAGAAGTTCTTTGTATAATCACCTTTATTCATTGTAAAAGGCTTTAAAGGAAAAAAAGAAAGTAACAAGGTGAAAATCGGATAAAGTTATCAGAGCGTTTAAGATTTTTTTTTCTAAAATTAAACTGTGACAGTGTGAGAAGGAAAGTAGGTAGGGAGAAGGGTTAGCAGTAAGTGATGGACAGTAACAATGGGGGGGGTGGAGGGTGAGGAAACCCTCAGGAGACAGAGGACTAGTTGAAAATGAAATAACCTCAAAGGTCACAAAGGCTATGAGGAAAATCAGGTATTTCCACATAGGATTTCTTTCTAAGGTATCCAAGCTGTATTAGACCAAGGACTAGTCTGAAAATGCCCATGGAGAACAGTCAGAAAGCAAGAGCAGAAGAAGCTCCCAATGCTCTGCATCTCAGGCCACTGCACGCATCCGATTACACAACGTGTAAATGTGCACATACAGACATCACCCAGCAAGGGGCAGGGGTCATATCCTGACCAAGCACTTCTGCCACATCCCAGTCCTTGCTGAGGGCAAACCTCCCATCCTACAGCCATCAGCATCCAAAACGCAGCCACAGACCAGAGTGGCACATGGGGGAGGAAATAAAGTATGACATGCTCCTGCAGCCATATGAATTATTTCACATAGAAAAGTTCTTTCCAAAACTATTTCAAAACCTGTGCTGTATGGAAGCAGCTAATAGCATGTGCAGAATAGAAGAGAGCACCTCCCTGAGGGACGCATGTCCCCTGCAGCCCTCCTTGCTGCTTTCCCACTGCCCAACCACCTTCATCATGAGGAGCCTGCTCCGGCCCTTCCCCCTCACCCAACAGTGACCCATCAGTCACAGAAGAGACCATCCTCTCTGTGGTGTGACACCTGCCTGACAGTCACCTTGACCTCAGTCTCACTGGGAAAAGGGCTGTTGACATGACTGGGTCTCACACACACTGCCCATACAGTGCCTACCTACACCCACCTGTATGAAGGGCTTTATTAATCTTGAGGTTGCCCCTGCACACGCAGCCAAACACAGCTCAAAACAGATAGAGAAAAAAACCCCAAGTCTTACATACCATTCACCAAGAAAGTCTTTCCTTTGCTGTGTACTTCTTTTCACACCAAAATGCTGTACTCTGCCCAAAGCAACTGGCATTAGTTGAACACCTTCATGTTAAAAGAAACCACCCATACAGTAAACTAACAAAAAGTACAATCCCCCAACAATTGGCTGGAAGACAGGTATGTTCCAGCTCCCACAAACTGAACAGAGAAGGAAAAGTATGATCAGATATTTTTGTGCCAGAAGCATATTTTTGTGTCTACCGTGAGCAGACACATCCCAGGTGGGATCACCTGCTGGGTTCCACCAGCACACATAGTCAAACTGCAGACCTTTAAGAGGGCAAGACAGCTCCAGGAACTCCTCTTTCATTGTCTGCGTCTTGGGGTACTCTTTCATTACTCCCATACAACAATCAGTAAAAGTTTAGCTGCTTAATTAGTGGGTGTTGAAAAAGTGCCAGGAAGATCTTGTAAGAATACAGAAAGAAAAAGGCTCCTTGCTGTTAAACTGGCAGAAACACTGCTTTATGCACCTAAACTCCCATCATGTTGGAGGCACTGCTGCACATCACAGCAGGAACCGAATCACAAGATCAACGGAAAAGCATTACACAGACTACAGATGTTCTGCAGATTTTCAAATGTTAGCTTCCAATGTAAAAGTAGCAATTGTTCTTTTTAAAAAAATCAAAACGTACCTATGCTACTAGCAATAAGAATAATAAGGAAGATTGATGACAGGCTGCTCCAATGAGGAGAAGCGGGAAAGAAGCCAGCACCTTTAGAAGAAGCGGTCAACAAAAAGACAAAAGAGTCCAGGGGGAATGTAAAGCAGCAGGGTTTAGCAATATCCTAAATTGCAGTGAGTTAGCAGCTGGCAGGGCATAATAATAACGAGGAGATTAACAGATTTTTCCAGTATGAGGTCAGAAAACTACATAAAATAACATTATAGTGCTGGCATTTTAGGAGGGTGAACTTAACAGGTATTAAATGAAGCCATAGCAGTGGGGGTGGGTGCAGGGCAGGGTGAAAGTCCTCATGGACACTCTGCTAAAGCTCCTGCTGCAGCAGACTGTTCAAGCACCTACCAATCTCTCTTAATTTTTAAAAGTAATGGCAAGTTACAGATACCAACTGTTGTCCAAAGCTGAGAAGCATTGTTTGTAGCTCTAGAGGAACAACATGCTGCTGTCTTTACTTGGATGCAAGGATGAATAGCAAGCAGGCTACATTACACATTTAGCCAATGTCACTAGCAGACGTTAAGAAAAACTAAAATAGAAATTTCTGCAACAGGAACAAAGCAAACAGAAGAAAATGTAGCCCCTGATCTTAGGGCAGGGTTACTAGCAGAAATACACACGTGCTACATCACTGCTGACTACATGGATTCCTATACACTCTCTAGTACTTTTGTTTCAAATTCCGTTAGTATTCAAACCTTTACTCCTCTGCACTGTAGCACCTAAAAGCTGAGCTGAAAGGTCTTCTGACCACAGTGAAGAAACTCTTCACTTTTGACTGCTATGCTTCATGCTTGAGATTTTGACCTTGACCTCCTTTTTTGAGGAGCAGTACATCAAGACATCTTGTTTGAACCAAACAAAGTTCAGTGAAAAGGAAGAATGAAAAGATAAGACTGTGTTCTTATTTTTAATAACGGTGGAAGTATTTTTCAACTCATTACTTCAGGAGATGAAAATAAATTGATAGATTCACAACTACATAATACTGGCAGATACAATTTCATGTTGCAACTCATGCTGCGTTATTGGTCATGTCGTACCAGTGATACAAGTGTGTAAATTCCTTCTCTTTTTGAAACAGAAATCTTTTGTTTGCCGCTCATCATCTTCATGGAGGAATATCCAGGCAACATAGGAACAACAGCGCAAGAGGCTGTAAAGAACACGATTGCTAAATCTTTGCAATGCTAAAGTAAATGTTGGTACATGAATTGTGTTATGTGTACAATGCTATAAAAAACCTCATATTTCTAGACAGGTTTTGGTAGTAACTATGTTACTGTATTATCCATGTCTTAGTGTCTTTTTGTAGCTTGTATATTATTTATGCTAAATATGCATGCTCAGAGTGCTGCAATAAGGTGGAGAGGCAGGATACGCTTTAGTAGGAATTAATTGCTAGGATGCTTCTAACTTTTTCATGACTAATAAAGATAGGCATACTTGCTGTTGCAAGTAAAGAACACAGCGTGTTATGAGAAATTGGCACAAGGAGTGTCTAAAACATCCTCTGGCAACTCATTAAAGAACTGGATTAGTCCTAAGGAAAAAAGAAAAAAGGGTCAGCGATCAACTCCAAAAGATATAAACTCAGCCTTTTCTATGGGTGTATCAAGAAACTGATTCCCCATACAAGCACAGCTGAAAAGGAATTAGCCACAGGGTTCTGAGAAAGTTGCAAAAGTAGCAAAATACTTTGAAAGTATGCAAATATGAAGCAAATTTATGTAAAGGGCCGAGACATAACAGGACAACTCTTCCCCCTTACGGCAAGGGGCACACAAATACAGTCAGCAATGACAGAACAGAAAAAGGCAGCACACTTTCAGGCTAAGGTCCCAGGATCCCCCAAATTATTGCCACAGACGTGAATTTTCTGGTGGGAGGGGATTGGGGAGGGTAGAACTTATGGAGATTTTAGTGCCTCGTCACCACATTGCTTCTACATCAAATGACCCAGACCCATGTCCGCTCCTTCCCCTTGAAATCAGAAATTTGTTCTCCCCAGCTCTTACTCCCACACCCAATTTATTACTGGTGTATTTATGCAGTGTTGTGCATGCTACAACAGTACCCAAGGGATTTGTCTTGTTGGTTGCAATTACAGTTTGTATGTGCTGCCCAGATTAATGCAAGCTCTACGAAGGTGCCCTCTACAGTATGATACACCTGGGGAAAGTGGTCTCCCTCCCTGGGCACCCACTACTCAGCATGACTATGGCTGTATTGACTGCACAAGGTTTGTGGTTCAGCTACCCCCCAAAAAAACCCAAAGGCTCTACAAAGTAAAAGTTTTGTGTCAGCAGGGAAAGTTCTCTTGCAAGTCTCTGGGAAATGAAAGTGACAGATCTCTACAACAGAAAGATAAGACAAAAAAAGCACTCCATTTCACTTTCAGAAAGAATTCCTCAGACACAGCTGCAACAGGGACTGACTTAAAGATCCGTGACAGAGTAATCTTTATTACAAGGGCAGAACTTCAGAAGAGGTAGTAGTGTTTCAGAAATTTATATTGTCCTGCCTTTTTTCCTGCTGCTAAAGCTATTGAAGCTTTATGAGTCCAGGATGCTTTTTTCTCCCCTCACAGTTACCAAATGTGAAATAAATACGTATTAGCAGAGGGTGCAACACTACACTGCCTGAATGTTTGGCAAAGCACCCTCAGACACTGCAAGACACAGGGCCTCTCTCCTCTTTGAGAGCAGATCCACAGCACTAATCCGTATCAGGATCTCATAGGAGATCTCTTCCAACACTGGAAAGAATAATTCAAACACAGCCTCATAAGACCAGAGTAACATTGATGTTTTTACCTGCATCTCAGAGTAGCTCCATTTGAGCTCCTCAATAAGTCTGGCCTTCAAGATTATCATAAAAGAGGATTGCAGAAGGTGCAAGTAAGAGAGTGAAAAAGAAGAAAAAAAGAAGTGTGAGATTACCATGACAATAGGCAATTAAACCTGCCAGGTAATAGGCGAAGATAAGTCTGCACTGTCTAGCGCAAGCTAAAGGGCTCTAAAAATCACTCATCGCTTATACTGGATTTATTCACACCCTTCCTCTGATACAGTCAGGTAACTGCAAATTATCACTGCAGTTGCGTATTGCAGCCACCAGAGCAGCTGTTCTCCCAGCTGAGATGCAAAAAACTGTCTGCTGGATTGAAACATGAAGTAGAATTAACTAAATTTGGACCATCTTTAGTCTTACTTTACAACATTTCAGCTGAGTAGAGGCTGTATCCAGCTCAGGTGGTGGGAAATGTTTAGAGTGCAAATACCATCCATACCCTTAAACCGAAACATGTCTTTGCATGCTTGCCTTCTATCAGTGTAGTCCCATGTGAGTTATTAGTTCTTGAAATTCAAAAGGCGTGGCCTCACCTGATCCTTGAAAGCCAGATATCATATCTCATTTTCATGAAAAACCTCATTTTTTTTTTGTAGTGGTTAGGTGTGATACAATCCATTTAACAGAGATAAACAAATGATCTTGAAAGGCGCATTTTTTAAACATACACCAGACAGTAGCAAATCACTTCAAGGGTACATTTCCTTTACAAGCACTTCTAGATTTAAAAGCAGTTTGGCACAGCTATGTGCTGTTTGATTGGTCTTAATGCAATTTTTGCTTTCCTGACATTTTTGATCCTCTGAGAGATGCATGAGATGGAAATAATATCATGAATGATGTTAAACAGATGCTGCTACTTACTCTTTAGTGCTCAAAAACTCTTATTTGAAACTGAAATAAAATGGATGTTGGGAATAAATTCACCCATCACACTGAACACCAAAAAGGAAGAAGTTACTTACGGCACGTTAAGAACAGAGAAAAACTCATTAAAAGAGTTCAGCGGTGCTATTGCTGTCATGCATAAAGACCTGTTGTTAGCTTAAGCATTATTTGGCCTTTTTTGGATTTTTAGCCTTTTGCAAAACATTACGTGGGTATAAAACAATTTTGCATAGAGTTTAAAAATGCACTAGATATTCCTTAATAAATCTGCCAGTTCAAATGGTAATGAATTCAATAGCCAAGTCCTCACTTCATTGCTTTTCTGGCAGTCAAACCTTCTCATTTATTTTATTTTATTTTATAAACCTATTATGATTCATGGAAGTTTATATGGTAATAAATCTTTCTGTGAAATAACTATACTCCTACAGACACGCACAAAAAACAACGAGAAGTATGTATTCCACTTCAGTTCCCTCGCTCAAAACAGTATGGCAACCGGTCCTGTATTCTGAGTGTTGTTTTTGAGTACATTTTTCTTCTGCCAAAGAAATTGCAAATTATTTTTTTCAAGCACAAGTAATAATAGTTAATTGCTTTTTGCTTTGTTTTTAACTTGCAGAATTGACCTGGGGCACTCTGTTTCTTTGACAAAAAGAGGAAGATAGATAATGGGCATTTCTTTAGGGTCTCTCACATCTATCACTGTTATCAGGACAGGAATGGAGATCTTTCATGCTGCTCTGCTGATAATTCAAAAAGTTCATGATGTGAAGTGGCCTCGAGTTCAATATGTTTGTTTAGTACAGGAGATTTCAAGTTCTACAAGAAAAATAAACACATTCTTTCAGGCTAACTTTAAAGATTCAAGACTGACAGCTGAAAAGAAAAATAAAACCCTCAAGACGTACCTTAAGGGAAACTTTTTTCCAGCTCATCATGACCAAAGCTATTTACATGAAAGCCATACAGCTCAGTCAAGCCTTCTAGCTGATTCCCCCCCCCTTTTTTTATTCACTAGATCTTTAATCAGAAATCAATTTTAATTAAACATGGAAGCTGTGATTTTAGGTAATGTTCGCATGCTAATAGAGATACAGAGGCCATCAAACAAGCACAAATGGGCAGATGAAATACAGCTGCAGTATCAAGAGCCCACCTGACAGCTGAGCCTCTCTTAGCACCTCTTGTCCTTAAAACAGGAGGGCACAGGCCTGAGAGGGAACCCATTTTCCTAAATGCATGTTTACATCTGGATGTGGACAGGAAGTCGGCATACAGCCACCGCGTATTTTTAATGCACCAGTATAGGGAGGGGAAAAAAACCTCTTCCTTAGGAAGCATTTCCTAACCACTTACCTGCTCCCTGAATATTCTTCCTCCCTTAGCAGATCTCTTTAGGCAATTTGCCTGCTCCTTCTCTACAAACATAGCTATCTGTTCACCCAGCTCTTGTACATAAAGGCAGGTGAGACAGCTAATGCTGTAATGGAAAACATGCAACCAGCTCTAAAGCATGGCTCCAGGAGGCTGTCTGACCCTTGCTGATGGTGTACACCACATCTTCAACACTACACCTGTGACCAGTATTCCCCAGATCCCCTCTACTTTCCAAAGCAACCTTAAACCAATTCCTACAGCAAGAAACTGAAGATAATGCCTGGAAGCAGACAAAAAAAAATTGAGAAACTGGAAAATCACATTAAGATGTGATGCATCAAATAATCAAATTATCAAAGCTGTTAAGTAACATCAACTACTCTCTTATGTTTCTCAAGATTTATTTTATGCCATCTCGAGATGTGGTACAAATTTGCAGGCCAATATCCAATAGGATAAACACAGACCTCAAAAAAGACATCCATTTCAATGCTCCTCTAATATAAATTTTTTCCAAAGAAAAATGAATTCTGCACGTTCTATCCAGCTGTGCAAACCACTGCCATTTGAGAAGGAAGGGGTTGTGTCCTTTTTCTTTCTTCTCGCAACCCACAGCTGTAGTCCTATAACCGAAGTCCAAATTATGCTGTATGCTTATGCACAAAACTTATGTCTTATATGTCCTTAACTCCTGGGCTACTAGAGTTTTCAACTTCCCCTGACCTCCCCCGACTCTTTTCTCAGTATAATTAGTGTATAAAAATCCTATATATAAAACGATATGAGTGCTGAAAGAGAAACTGAAGCTTACTCAACTCCAAATTCTACCATCTGGTACTGCATATTTCACAGGGACCAACAACAGTGCATTTTAGATTAGATTTTTAGATTACACTAATCTTTTTTACTAAGTCTAACTGAGGACAATTGGAGGTTGTTGAGCTCCACTGAATCTGCAGGGGGGAAAGAGAAACACACTGTATCAGGAGGTTTCATGGATAGTTACTGACATCCAGGTAGTGGAAAGACTCATAACCTTCTGTCCATTCCAAACACCAGAAAGGAGGGAGGTTGAGTAGATGATAGGCTGTTCCCAGTACACCCCATTCAGATTGTTCTAGTTTCTGCTCTAATTCATCATTATTTTTTATCTTAGCCCAACTTCCTTGCCTAGACAAAGTCAGACTTGATTCTCAATTTTGCAAGAAATCCAAAAGAACTTTCCTTGTTTGAGGTACTTACTGAAACAAAAGTTGTCAGGGATAAAAACCAGTCACAACAAAGCCTAGAAAGACAAAGTCATTTCAGCTACAAGATAATGCTGACTATCGCTAGAATATCACCCAGTCTGGAATCTGAAACCATCTAAGACTACTACACAAGCAAAGTTCTGGAACAGCTTTGCAATGGGAGTATTATAGATTAGGTAGGTAGTTTTAAGCTCCATCTCCAGCAGTTAAAGGAATATTATAACCTGACAGCCTGACTCTAACCCATAACTGTCTTAACTACCTCATTTTTTTTTTAATAATGAGTAACATTCAGCATTTCAAAGATGCAGAACAATTATATATTTCATCAAGACTCTTTTTTTCTAACCAGCTGACTGTACTTAATGACAAAAGGCAGAGGAAACAAAGTATATTGAAAACTCTAGCTCACAACCAAGGTCAAGCTGTAAAATACCTTCAGAAGTAAAGACAAATTCCGATCACCTAGTTCATCCTTTGCAAGGAGCACATCTGCCCTGTCATCATGAAAAACACTCCGGGTAGGTGTCCCTGAAAGGTTTATATAGAGCTGTGCGTTTACATAACCCCCTAACCTCTTCCAGCTTAGGCTGGGGAGGTCACTTACACAGACCAGTAGCTGGCTTCAAAGCTGACGGCTAAAAAAGAGTGACAGCAATGTATCCTTCCTTACCCTCTCAGCATGCCCACTCCAATTACTCTCATATTTACTGACTTCTGTGCTCACTCACATTTCATTTTTCCTCTCTTTGATGATACAGACATCCTGGCTCCATCTGTCATAGGGTTAAATAACCATCTCTAATTTCAGTAGATTCTATGAACTGCAAAATAGAGCCCTGAACCAATCAAGATTTTCAAGAGGGTTTTTTTTTTTTCCTAAAAAAAAAAAAAAAAAAAAAAAAAAAAAAAAAAAAAAAAAAAAAAAAAACACAACCACCACAAGCAGACAAAAACCCAAAACCCCAACTGGTCCCTGCTGAGCTGATGCCAAGTACAGTTTAGCTTGAGTTTCAATGGAGGTAGAAGCACACTTGTATTTATTTTCGTGGCAGTATCACAGAGAAAGCTTTCTTCTCTGCTTTTAAAAAAACATAATCACAAAATTTTATTTTAGGAAAAAAAAACTCAAAGAATACTTTAATTTATGCATACTATTATTCATTATTGCTTAGAATATGACAATACGTTTTCTCTAACTTCATCATATACATCATAAATCTGACAATGTGTTTGGCTACTGAGCCATTCTGAAAACCAATAGAAGGCAGTGCTCTCTATTAGGTGTTCACCATAACACTCTGGTGAGCTAGGGTATGCATCCCTAAAACCACACACTTACCTGTCTCTTCTTAATTATATTTTACTGTTTCTACTTGATATGCACTTTCCCCATCACTGCAATTTTGCATACCTTGATTGACATGACTTTACAGCTCAGATATCCCAGTACAGACAATGATGCTCTTAGTTCTGTAATAAAGTCATCCCACCATCCAACCAGATTTCAATACTCAGATTTCACTGAAGTGTATACATACTATATTTAGCCATGAACTGAGACACATAATAAATACTTACAGTTTTTGGAATAGAGAAAGGTGATATTTTCCATGAATCTGCTATCATAATGTATAAACAGCTTTCCGGGGTTCTTTTATTTTAAAGGTAAATTATGCTCCTGCCCAAGACGCTGTATAACATCAGCCTCATTGCTAATCAGTGACATTACTCTTTTGCTCTCACTCCCCATAAGCGACTCAACAGGAAGCTGGCTATGCAAGCCAAATGTATTGCTTGTGCAGATGCTCGTGTTCACAAACTTTCCCCACACATGGCTAGGGCTGCAGGGTGGCAGCCCCTTTGGCTTTTCTCCTTCTCCTGTAATTTTTGCCAGTGGTATTGGTGAAACATCAGCCTTAATGAGCATGCTGAAGTCAGCAAACACGGGATACAAACCATCAGGGCTCTTTCAAAGTTTGCTTCCAAACTCAAAAAGTGTTTTCTATAATAAAAATCTTTGCCACTACTTATCATTCTCCAGTTACCACAAGGCAAAATTCTCTTACATATTGACCAGTTTAGTTTAATTCCAGTATTCGCAGTTAAGCATTTAGGGGTAAGTTAAAGAGCAATTACATTTTAAAAGGTTTTGTAAAGGCACATTGGGCTCGGCAGAATATAAAACATAGTTTGTGTGTAGCCTTCCCAAGTGAAGGAAGTCACTGTGCCTGGTTTATCTGAAATAGGCTTTGGACGCTACTGAAAAATAATGCAAAACAGATACCACACAAAACAAGAACCTCATCCAGAAAGAAAAACAAACTAAAACCCTCAGAAAAGGATGGTATCTTCATCAGCAAGTCTTAAAAAGCATTCTTTATCAAACATGCCAAATAAGGAAAGAACATACAAATATTTTTTAATATTTCAATAACACCCCAATAGAGAAAATGTTGGGTTTTTTTTTTTAACCCAACCTAAAACAAAAAAAGCCCCACCTACCTAGACATCCTGTGAGGTTAAGTAGGAAAATTTAATTCTTTGGCACTGGAAACAGTGGTCTACAGAAAAAACCATTTGTTTCAAGGTTATCGTAGGGTTACAAAACAAAAACAGACATTTGGGGTTGAACACGCTCAGAGTCGAAGCAGAGCTGGAGCAGGAAGCCCGGCTGTTGCAGTAGGATGTCAGGCTCTTGTGCAGATACACCCTGGGCAGCAGTGGGACTTTGATTGCTACTGAGTGTGATTTGACCAAAACCCCACCAAACAAAATGTTCCCATAAGAACTGTGCTAACTGAAACCAAAGGTCCATCAAGATCAAGGTCCTTTCTGCAGCTGAAGAAGCAGCTTCTACCCAAAGCCAAGGGAAGGAGGTCAGAGCAGAGCAGATACCTTGCCCAGTATACTCTCCCAAATTCTACTGGGAAGAGGCTCACAGTGCAGTTTATCATCTTTAGGGTGTTTTACTCCATTTATCTGTTGATTTGTTTTTCATTTATATCTTGCAGAATTAAATGCACTTATTGGATGGTTTTGAAAAATGCTGGAATAAATTTTTTACTACATTCTAGTCAAAACCTTAGGTGTTTGCATGTGAAAATTCTGTGGTTCAGCATAGAACTTCAGAATCTTCATTGGAAAACGCATTAAACGGCTCAACACAGAGGTAGCGTGGGGTAACTGGAACAAATTCAGCACCCCACAGGAAAATGCAGCCAAAAAAGGGTTTGGACAACACTGCTGTCCAACCTAGAATTTGAGTCCAGTTGTGACTAATTCTTACATTTATGAGTTATTTAGGTTTCATCTATAAAGGGTGATTTCCACGACTATGTTTCCTCCACCCTAGAAGCACTAGCTTAATATTGAGTTTGAAGAAAATTTCTGTTTCTAGGCTACTGAAAAAATGCTCCCCCAAGCTCACCAAAGCCAAAGTAAAGAGGACAGAGGAAATACTGCCACCATCTTCAACACCAGCAGACTCTGGCAGAGAGATGAATCATTTGACTTATAGACAGAAAATCATAAAGAAAAAAAAAAAAAACCAAAACACTTTCTGTCCGTTCATGACGAAGTCATCTTGGGCTAGGCAGGGGTGCTCATAGCAGCTTCCCTTTTTCCAGAACAGCTGTAGGTGAAAAACAGGCAATAGGGAGTGACAAGGAGAGAATCAGAGATTCTAATTTCAGCTTCAGGCCCAGAAAATGCCAACTGTAACTTCCCAGGTAATGATTGATACTGCATATGCAGCAGAAGGAAATCCAAACTCTCCACAGGTTTTCCTTACTAAAACCCAGTCATCCTGCTTCGTTTAACTGCAGAAATACTGGGAAACATTCCATGTTACTTACTACAGCGATAGAATGTTTGTCCTCAAAATACAGATGTGCACCACAGACCAAATTTTGCATTTCAAATTGCAAATTCAATCACCGCTGACATAAACAGGAGTAACCCACACCCTCCTTTCAGATTGGTCACACTTGTCAATTTAAATGCACTGGAAAGTGCAGAAAGTTGTGTGGATTTTGGTTGGTTTGTTTTTTCTCAGGCAAATTAATTTCCAAATTTTATTTCTAGTGCATCTTTAGATCCTTTGTCCATTTCAGTATGGGAAAACAAACACTAAGATATCAACCCTAGTAGCAATTATTTTAGTTATTTCACCAACTGCTCCAGAGGTTCAATGAATGCATAGTGAAAGGGTATTTTCTTTGACTTGAGGCTGAGAAACACTTTAATAGAAGTAAAGCTTTTAGGCTTTCCCACTGACTACAAGGGCTTATCCTTAAAAATAAGTCATGAAGTGGAAACTTTTATGTAACAGATAAAGGCAGCCCACACACATATTTGGATGAAACCAAAGATATTTCAGGAGGAAGAATAAATAACTTCTTTTTCGTGTTAATTAGGAACCTAACTGAAACCACATTCCTACGTGCAGGCAGCTACAAGATGTCACTTCACGTAAAAGATTCCAGCATATTCCCTTTGTTGCACTATCAGAAAATTTATCAAGCTATTCAGATAATGCCATTCTGATCTTTTTTTGTGTGTGTTATCTTAGGTTTTCAAAACATTTATAAAAAACCCATGCCGTCAGTCAAACTTTTGACCCAGTAATCTGGCACAGTTGAAGTTAACCCAAAAGCAAAAGCATCAGACTCTGAATTTCCTTACTGTATTGCAAGATCATTATTGTGACAAGTAAATGGCAAGATCCTGATGAATCGCTGCCACTGTTCAATAGATTGAAGAGAGCTTGAAAATGCCTTATCTGTGCTCTCTGGTACAGGAAGATTAAGGAAAGGGTGGATAATAACCTTTCATATTACCCTCACACACAGGATTCAGTCTGTCTGGCTCCATGCTCTATTATTGCTTTGGTCTAGGCTATTGTCTATTCTCACGACATTTATAAAAAAAGAAAACAAGTTTCAGACATATGATTTTTGGCTCATTTTACAAGACAAAAGTGCTATTAACAGCCTTCTGAATAGTTCACAACATTATAAATCATTTAACTAAGTTGCAATTACAAAAGTCAACAAACGTGTTATGAATGATACTGAATGATACCTACACATAATAGGTTGATACCAACTTGTTTTTCAAGTATTTTGATAAAAAAAGAATAATCTCTCACTACAGTGATTAATATAGAGAGGTGGAGCTTAGTCCCAATATTTAGAAGCTTATCAAAATTAATCACAACTGAAATTTGTAAAAATCACAATAAAATTAAATGGCAGCATCTTTTTTTTGTAAACTGTAAAGATGATTTGAAGATGTTTTTTTATGTACTATTATTTTCCGAGTTTCTTTACCTCAAATATATCAGCGTTTTTTCTGTCGTGATTTGATCAATGACTTTTAGAAATACCTATGAAGATATAAAGTATTCCAAATCAATTAGTGAAGAGTTGGTTTGAGGATATTTTTGTTTGTGAGTCTTTTGAACTTTCAGAAATCTTTAGTATTTTTATTAATATCAGCTTTGTTCAAATTCTGGATGGGCTGACCAAAAGGAAAAGGTACAAGAGAAAACATATGTTTGAAGTGAAAACCGAGGAAAGTCTACAACACTTCAAGTCTGACAATACACAGGAAAAAATATTAGATATTGCTGTTTCAAAATATAAAGACCAGACATGCATGCTTGCCTGTGAATGGAAGCTATTACTTCATCATAAATCTCCTAAAAAAGCAACAAAGAGACCAATCCTATTTTTTTCTTCTTCTTAACTTTCATCCTTTACCTTTAAGGTAGTATATCATTACAAGATTATTTGTAAAGATGCTTACAAAAAAACTTTGGGAAATATTTAACACAGACTGTTGATATCCTAATACTGTAATTACACTTAACTGCTTTTAAAAGCTACACATGTGTATGTACAAGATTAGAGGTATACAAACAAACAGGATACCACATACAGTGAAGTCTCAGAGCAACTACAATCAGTGTCAAAACTTTGTTCATGTTGACATGTTCTCAAGTTGGCATGAACATAAACATGATAGCTATATTGCAAAGAATACAAGCAACACAGCTGTACGTGTTATAGCTAGGATAACCACGTCAGTCTGGGTGGACCCTTCCTCTTGCTGTCTTTTGCAGCACTAGTAGAATCACAGAATGGTCCAGGCTGGAAGGGACCTCTAGGGTCATCTAGTCCAACCTCCCCGCAGTCAGCAAGGAGGCCCCCAACTAGACCAGGTTGCCCAGGGCCTCATTGAGCCTCATGTTGAATACCTCCAGGGAAGGGGCCTCAACCACCTCCCTGGGCAACCTGTTCCAGTGTTCCACCACCCTCAGAGTAAAGAACTTATTCCTAATATCCAATCTAAATCTGCTCTTCTCCAGCTTGAAGCCATTACCCTTCATCCTGTCACTGCAGGCCTTTGTAAACAGACTCTCCAGTGAAAAGATAGATGGACTCCAGGAAGCTTCTGCTTTTTAAACATCCAAAAAAAAAAAAAAAAAGAAACAAAAGTCATTCAAGACATCTGCCATTTGTGGCCAGGCACTAATGTGGATCTTGGGAATTATTAGAGCATTTCTCCAAGTCCAAAACCACGATGTGCCTCTAGCCCAGGAAAGGCTGAGGGCTGCAGCTGACTGCACAGCCTGAGATGGCCTCCTCTGAAAAGCAACAGCAACTATTTAAAAGTGGGATAAATCACATAGTCCCAACAACTGAGAGCCCTTTCCAGGAGCAACAGATCAACCCACCATCCAATGGGACTCTTCTGTGTTGCACAGTGTAAATGTAAATGAGGAGTAATTGCAGACAAACCATATAGGTTGCAGGTACTGCCCCAGGAAACCCAATGACAGGTTCAGACATAGCAGGCTGATGGAGCAGGAGGGGAGGCAGCTGAGGTCAACAGGGCATTGGTCTTGCCTCACCAACGTTAGTTCTCCTATCCTGCTCTCCAAAAAGTTCTTTTTGTTAAAGCGCATTCAGTAAACCATTTCTTACCAGCAGGAAAATCCGATTCACTGAGTGACTGGACAGCACAGCTTTGCCTCCCAGATTTGTGGATGTCCACACCCAGAGAAGTCAATTGTTTTATAATTTTCAAAGGAGTCTTAGGACCTGAAACTAATCTTTGTCACTGCCAATCAGTACCAGCCTACATTTACTTTTCAGGTAATATATGTAAATGAAAATGCTCAGCTTGATTAAGCATTAAAGCTATTATTAAGTGTTATTATCTGGATTTTCCATGCTCTTACAATATTTTCAAAATTCTAATCAGCCATCAGCCAATATTAAGCAGTCAGATTAGAAATGTCTGCACCAGCCCAAGAAAACTTCCTGACAGGATCAACAAACAGTAATTAAATATCATTAAACACCACCAGCAGCTAGCATTACTGAATAAACTAAATTGAAAAAGAAGAGGTAGGGAGGCATGTCTGCATTATGGGCAAGCTGTGATCTTGATGAATTAGAGTCATGCACCACGGACTGTAGTTCTTGATGCTGAAAACTGACTGTATTCTTTAAGGAAAAATACATGGAGCAGAAGCTTTGATCTGGTACGAAGATCAGCAATACTTAATCAGTGCACATTCATAGAACATCCTAAGTTATATCAGTGCTTCCTGAGCAACTTCAGCATTTCTATGAGTAGATTAAGCAGGTGAGCTGTGCTCCATGCCTGGGGTGTAGGCGGCCAGAGGAAAGTGGTCCTTTGGTTCTCACAGCTGCTGTACAGCACATAAATCAGAGGACACTATTCATGAGGTCACTACAATTTAAACAGTATTTCATTGTGCATTAACCAAGTTTCTCCATTTTTACATCACTTTGTCAGTCTCATATCTGTTTTCAGACTAGTTTCATCATGCTGTTCCTCACCCTTCCTTTTATTGGCATCATTAGCAATGTAAGATGATGGTTCTCTACGCTTGGATTTTTCTCTCTCCATACATCCAAGTCCTGAGTAGTGCCCCAGGGCACAGAAGCAGCCATTCCTGGAAGCTTTTCACACTGCCACAACCACTACATGGTTTATTTCACAGCTACAGGCAGTTCCTAGAGGTCAGTCACCTGCAACACTCAGCATCAAGCATGAAACCACACAGACCTCAGCAGACTTCCCAGTGTGTGGGCTAGTCTACGTGAAAGTCCAGTACGAAAGACTAAGGTACATGATACAGCTTGCATGTGTATATAAATATATGCATTCAAATAATTACACACACTATTTTTCTGAAGAAGAAAGTAATTAGATGTTTTTTCCATTTTTTTCATTTCCAGAACAAGTCTCCAACTGACTTCTACTGAAAGGGCAAACTCATTCATCAATAAAGCACTTAATCATTCAGAGGGAGGAAACAGAATTAATAAATTGTACTACTATAACCATTTAGCATTTTATTGCAAGGCCAACTAATGCTTCATGTAATAATCACTCTAGAGTTAAATGACTTTTTTTATTAGAAGTAAGGAGAGGCCAGTATTTTTGATTTTTAGAAATCTTTTTTATAAGTCTTCTAGCAGAGCAAAAAGTTTACATGTAAAATATACTTATTCGCTGTACAAGGTGACAGTATGAAGGCACCAAACCGCAAAATTATTCAGAAGCACTCTTAAACTCCATAAAATGGCTCATCTGCGTATTTAAATTTATTTCCTGCTCTTGGACTTTAAGTTATGGACTGCTAGTTGCAGATTCTATTTTTCCTCTCGGCTCTCGGCTGTGAGACCCATTATAATCTCTGTATTGCAGAGCAGTTTCTCAGTCATTGGGACTACAGGGACGACGACAAATTTACACAGTAGCCTCATATTTCTCAAACAGAATCAGTCCCACCCAACACACTCTCAAGCCTGCTCCAGCAAAAGCACTGTTGGGAGCTCAAAAGTAGAAGTCTCCAAGCAGCCAAGAAAAATTGTTCTTAAAATAATCTCCACTATTATTGCAAATATTTGTATAAATACAAGCCATAGCCTCTGTACAGTTGCTTTAAGCAGCAGGGCATAACACAGCATCAAGGAGAAAACAAGGCAGAGCACACACCTAACCAACAGTCGTTATCGTGTTGATGTCCTTCCTCTGTTTCTTAATGCATCTGTTCAGGCCATAAGGTTGTGCGACTATTGTCAACAGCGAGCATTCCGCAGATAGCATCACTGATAAAATACCCAGCCTGTTAATGGGGAGTAGCTGTGCCTCTTCTCTGCTTGGGAGTGTTATTCATTATCCATCAAGATCCAGCCCAGTAAGAAAAACAGGGGAAGTCTTGCTGCAAGGCAAGGCTCCTAACAATATGATAGCTTTTACTGCCTAACAGACAAACCTAGAGACAGCAGCAAACCTCCTCTTCTTCCGCTACAGCACACAGCAGTACCTAACTTAAAACTAACTGACCTCCCAGGAGCTGACAGCAACCATATATAAACCCCTGTCATGAGGGTCTGACATCCCATCAAGGGTGGCAGGGCGTTCAGTCCCACATACAAGACAACAGACCGCAGTTTCCCATTTCCCAGCTCCTGCACGTTGGATAGATTTCACCTTAGGTCTAGCTTGCTACATTTCAGCACTTCCCAGGTTTATAAACCAGGGGATAGCAACTCTTGCGTTTACAAGGACATCATGACCTAAAGATACTGTTAAGTGCCCTTGGCTATGATTCTATCTTCACTGTTCTGCATGGGAATTTGCAGAGAAAGCATTATACCAGTTTAAACCATAAAATACATGAAAAGGACTGAAGTATTAAGTTAAGATTCTAATTAACAAGATCTTTTATATTGTCCTTATGAAGATGCAGGTGTTCGCAATGTTAACAAGTATTCCTTAGATTTATTTTCCTGAACAAGCTGGACAATTACTATTTCAAAGTCAGCATGAAAAAACCCTACCACCTTTCTGCTCCAACTGTTTCCGTGCAGAATGCTGTCAAGTTGGGTTCCCTTCAGGCAAATAATCTCAAAATTATGTTCCCAGGACACAGACTGTACCAGTTCCTCTCCAACCTGCTTCTATACTAAAAGTGCAACTGAAACATTGTCAGATCCTTCCACCTTGCACTGCTGCAAAGCCTTCTCCACTTCTTGTTCTTTGACTTAGCTTATAAAACCAGGGAGAAAACAATAATGTAAAACATTAATAAGTGACATGTTCTCAACGCAAAACCCAGACAGCAGTCAATGCACAGTAAAAAACAAAGCCTTTGCCAAGTAATTAAGCTCACAGAAGATAAGCAGATGACAAGAATTAAACTCATTAATTAACTACCTAAAAAGCTGTAGATAACAAAAGTGGGGAGTGCCTGACTCCTCTCCAATCTGTACAGTGCAGTCCCTGCTACATCTCCTTCCCCACTCTTCACACAGGAGCACGACCACATTCCTCTTCTTACTGACAGCAGCTCATGGCTTCAATCACCTGGCCCTTGACTTTTAATTTCTTGAACAGCATTATCAAACAGTAGCAGAAAACACATAAAAAGTAAGAAGAGAGGACTGACTGCTTTCAGATGATCAGAGCCACCGACTCAGAGCTGAAGGCTTCTGCACCAAGAACGTGAGAAAAGATGCAAAAATTATGAACAGGGTAGCACTGAAATACAGACTTAATTTCCAGGAGATAAAGGGAGATACAATAAAAGTGTCACTATTTCTTTTGTTCAACTAGCTACCATTAACATGTAGTGAGAACTAGGTGAAAAACAGAAGTGATTGCAAATGTATAAGAAACAAACAAAGTTTTCAAAAAACATGTTTCAAAATGCTTCAAGAAACATGTTTCCAAAAAACCCAAACATTTTCAGCAGGGTTTTACAGGGAAATACTGAAACTGTTTTCTCTATTCACAAAAGTCAAGTTAGAAATTTTTCCTAAAGTAAGATTTCAGATAAAAGTATAAATTAAGAAGGAAAAAATGTTCTGTCCAGAGTTTCAGTCCATTCACTTCAGTTCTTTCTGACTTCACTGGTTCAGTGGCTTTGCCAACCGACCTATCAAGATGCTCAGTTTCTAACAAGACCTCCAGAGCCAAAGTGAGTACCAGCCAGTTCTCTCTTTTCAGTACAACTGTAGGCAGTGAACTGAGTTCCTGATACGCATTCGTTTAAAACTTGCATTTAATAGAAACTACTCCTTATGCAGTATACTGCGCTTGAGAGTTTTTACAGTGCTTTTGAGTCACTTCCCTGAAACTGAAGTTGTTGATTTATCGCACATATGAGATCGTTTGCACCTTATGATGACGAAGTAAAACAACTAAGCAAGCACATTTTTGCTGGGTTAAAATATAGACAGACAAGGAAGAAAAAACCCCACATTACTACAACATTTTTGATAATGTAGTAGCCAAAAGACTTAAAAAAAAAATATCTTATCTCCTTAGCAATAACTTCTTTGTCTGAAAAACAGGCAAGCCTGAATCATTTTTCCTCCTGGAAATTGTGTCCGTGTGGAAAGGGGACAAAATATGCAAGGTGCTTCTCTGCAAAGATGGTCAAATGTGAGTGTACAGAGGGGTAGTTCTATTGTTAAAGAGAAAAAAAAAATATAATAAAATACTTTCAGGCAAACCCAAAACACATTCAACAAAAAATGTATAAAACTTAAGAATATTAAGCAATGTGTCTTTAACTCCGGTATTAACTCTTTAACTTGTGGAAGATGGAAATTCACCAGTGTGCAGAAATGTATCAAAATGTTTGAAACTGGGACTTTACAAAAGTGAATCTGAAAAGTGTTTAACACAATAGCTTTCCCAAAAAGTTAATGTCAAAAACTATTCCAATGCCCTGAGTTCTTCCGCCTTAGTTTTCCCAATCATCCCCCATTCTAAAGTTCCGTTCACCCTAAAATCCCCTCCAAAATACCCCAGCTTCTGCCATTTCAAAACCCTACTTCTTCATCACTTCTCCTCTCTCCCCATGTTAAAGCCCCCATACCCACTGCAATACTGCAGCACCTCAAATTCATCTTACTCCCACTGTGCCCCCTCCTCTCCCAGGCCCCAACACCTTCCACCTTAGCTGCTGAGGCCAGTGGGGTATTTCACTGTCCAGAACTTACCCCAGGTCTCTGCTGAAACAGGAGGCAAAAAGAGAGCCAGACGTGACCTCTAATAAATAAATACAACTTGAAGGGCAGAAAAAGTTTGTATCCTGAAAAATACAATAGCTTTGATACCATTTGGCATGGCAAAGATGCAGCATACTGAAACAACATGATTATTAACTGGTTTACAAGTGCAATCCCACTGTGTAGCAGTGATTATTGGATGGTCAGGGAAGGAAATATATTTTGACACAACTATTTGGAAAGATTATGAAATTTGAAAAAAAAAAAAAA
>VXBJ01006692.1:257829-272894 GCA_013400055.1 Nycticryphes semicollaris
AAAAAAAAAAAAAAAAAAATCACTCACCAAAACTGAATTTCTTGGATAGACACCAATAAAATGAGTAGAACACATAAGTATTGCTTTTTTGCTTTGTTTTCTAAAACATTCTGAGCAGTAAAACACAATCTTTTAATTTATCAGAATTCTACAAACCAGTTTAAAAAGTTCACAGCTTCTTGAAGTGCTGCCAGAGGAAGGAATGAATAGGTGCACACAAGTCTATCTTTCCTCCACAACCCCCCACCCCCAGTCCTTAAAAGCATCTCTCTGAACTGCATTACATGGAAGGAAGGAAAAAGCAGTCATCATTCACTTTCTTCACCTTGATGAATGACCTTTCTTACTGCAAACATACTTTACAGTGCCTGGGTTGGAGACTGCAAGCTGTATTGTAGTATTCACAGAAACAATTTGCATTTGAAAAAAATATTCCCCCTGAAGTGATTACAGTTTCAGACCATGAGAAAAGAGACTCTAGTCTGTTACTCACAGCAGATTCTATAGCTTAATCACTTCCAAATCCTCACATGTAAAGCAGTAGTTTGAGAAGCTATAGTAGCTGCCTTCTGGACACAGGAAGGCACAGCTCACAAATTATAAAAAGGAGTTTTAGGTCTCATCCCAAAAGCTCAGCTTTATGGCCATATAATAGCTGAAGCTGGAAAACTGTTGCAAGGGAAATTTAAACGATATCCAGAGTGCACAGTTCAAAAACCATGTATGAAAAAAGCCCCAAACTGGAAAAATCTGTTTAATAGATAACTTCAGATGTTCCTTTTATATTATCCCTTTGCGCCTTAGATCCTTGCCCGTTAATATCTTCACTGTATCAAATAAAATGTTACAAACCTTTCCAGTAAAGAGTATTTTAAGAAATCCGGGATTTAAAAGGCTTTTGAAAGCTACCATACTGAACGTTACATTTTTGTCACTTCCTTTTAGTCCAAGTCATTTATTTAGATTGTTAATTCATGAGGCAAGGATTATACTTTACACTGGCGTTTGTGCATCTACTGTAATAATGTTCGACTTTTCCTCTGCAGCCTCTTAATGCCAGTTCACTACTACCAGCAAGAATAACCAAGTCACTACAGTCCTTATACAGCGACACACGACCATTCTATTTCCCTTTTTTAAAATTCTGTATTGATTTTTTTTATACTGACTATATATATATATTTATATACACACTATACTTGGACAGGAGTGAGGTTTTTAGGTTGGGGTTTGTTTTGGTGCTTTTTAGGTTTGGTTAATTATTTTTTTTTTCTTGACAGAAACACTTTTCTACGCTCATCTGATGTAGGAAAAAAGTACAGCAGCTTTCCAAAAGCTACTCAACTAATTATACACAAAACTTTGAAAAAGTGCCCCACTAGCATTTAAACAACACTCCATCTCCCAAATTTCACCACATTCAGAACCAGACACAAGTGGGCCATAGACCAATAAAACCAATAGACACCAGACTGAAAAACAAAATCCAAAAAAAAAAAAAAATCACCAACAGAATACACACCACAAACAAAAACCCCAAAATCTTTCAAGGTATTTCTACAGCCAACAATTCCTTCCAGCAGTAGCTTCTAATGCCTCTCCACTCAGGGGCATCCTAAAATCAGCACATCTCACGTGTGCATTTTATTTTAAATTCTGATATGCTCATCCACTGTGTAAATACACTTCTTGAAGTTGAGTGGAAACACCCAACTGTGATGCATCGGAATAAACTCACAAACATTGCGATAAAGATGACTAAGAACAAGAAAAAAACCCCAACAAACCAACAACCAACACATGTTGTAGGAAACAGCCCCCACATCTCTTAATTTCTCAGTCCTGATTTCAAAAAAGAAAAAAATATCCCAAACCAAGCAGCCCCAAAACCTTGTATTAAGGATATATATAATAAATCCTTCTATAGTTTCTATGAAAGCACCTCTTAGCCCGAACTGCCTTAGTTTGATAAAAGACTGGCTTCCTTCTCTTCTGTAGCTTAAATTTCCATACAAAACACTAAATTCCAAAGCAACAAAAGTGCAGATTAAACTATCTTACTTTGAGCAATAAAATAATTTATATTGTTCTCTTGCCAAAAGAATGTCACCAGTCTCTCAGTCTTTGTACAGTCAGTTTCTCTGAACAAACTCCATCTCTCAAGACTACTGAAAGATGAAGCATCGCACCGCTGCTTGGATGGCTAGTGCTCTGTACCATTTCAAACACACATCTGCATTTTCCCCTCGCTAAAACCCATCACTGAGGCTCCAAGAACGGCTACTCAGATTCCTCCTGAAACTGCCCAAAAAAATTAAATAATAAAATCAGAGTTCACTGACTTCTAAGAAGGCCCAGAGCACAGTCAAAGCTGAGATCTAGGAAGCGCTCCCGGCTGACACAGCTGTTCCCAGCATTCCTTCCACTCCAGCAGTCAGCTAAACCGGCAGTACACTGACCATCCTCTCGGGGTGTACAGATTGCTTCCTAACACTTAGGTTTACTTTATTCCAATCCCAAAGGTACAGATAATTAATGAGACTGAATACAATATGAAATCATATGTTAAATTATTTCAAAGCTGGTCTCTAAATAGGCAGGGATGACTGGAGCATTTTGAGTGGCATCTTTTCTCATGCTAATTCCTGCCAGATTTTGAGTAACATGTTAAAAACTTAGCAGTCGAAACACCTGAATCATGGAATAAGCCTTGGTCGTGTTGTTGTACACCTATGGTATTTTGTTTATTTAATGAAAAATGTAATACTGAGAGTTGGGGCAGAGCCAGCAGACCTCAAACAGGAGTTCCGCAAAGCGCAATGTAAACGGATTCTAAGCCCAGTTTCATACCTGAATTTCTCTTTTCTTACTTAGTTTTCTTACTTCTATGCTCATATGAGTATGGAATCTGATTTCATATACATTCAAGCTCCTATTTAAATACGTGAAATAGATAACTAGAGAAGAATGGAGTATCAGAACTATGTGAATCATTACGTAAGAAGGTTAATGAAAGAAGTTACATTCTTTCCTCAAACTTTATTCATTCTTGGATGACACAAGATTCAGTAAGCTTTGCTCTGGCTTTACTGTACTAATGTACAGAGTTCTTCATTTTATACTGGAACTCCCCAACTCAAGTACTTGTTAACGACATCAGCAGAATGGGTGTAATAGACTGCAGGACTCTGACTAACGTAAGACACAAGTTGAAGCAATCAGGTTCAAACATTGTTCTTAAGTTGCTCTGCTAAGACAAGACACATCAATATCACTTTCTGAACAGTTCACTCTCTGAATTGTGTTCTGAAATGTCAATGTGTTCTTTAATCTTTATAATATTGCCTATGGTTTGTGTTAATTAAAAGATAAAACCTCTTGATTAAGTGATGGATACTAATTATTTAGATTTCCACTACCTCATAGCAGGGAGGAGGGAAAAAAAAAAAAAAAAAAAATACAAAAAGCCCACACTTGGCATAAGGGTAAAGTACTTAAGTGATTCAGAAAAGAAGGCTGGAAACAGTGGTCTAAATCTATTTAATAATAAATTCTAGCAATGATAAGAGTCCTTTACAAAGAAAAAAATGAATAATTTCTGTTTCTAACAGGTTCTTTTTTTATATAAAAAGTAGAAACATTCTTCCCAGTCCTTTACACACTGCCTACTCTTTTAAGACAAAAATGAAAAATAGAGAGATAATTAACAATATTAGACACACTTAAAAACATTCAAGTATTTTGAATATTTGAAAACACAGAACAAACCCTAAATATGATATTTCCTAAAAATATAATCTCATAAGGAAAGGTTCCTGCTCACCACTTAAACAAGAAAATTAAAAGATAGGCTAGCAACTGCACGATGACTTGAACACCATTCTTTTGGTCACTGGAAAGTATGTTTCTGTTCAGAAACCTCTCAAAGCAGTCAGTTTTCCATTTAAACACATGCCTAGAGCATGCTAGAAAACAGTTGTGCTGAGCATTTAGAGATTTCATGGCAACATTAAGAAAGCAAGACACAAATGACACCATGTGCAAGTCAGAAAATGCTGCTACACATCTGGCACTAGCACAGGGTGCCCCATTTGAGTCAGGGAAGTGAGGATTCAGCTTTCTGCTCCAGACTGCTGGATGTTGTACCACTCAAAAATGCCATTAATTCATTCAAGAAGAAGGGCATAACAGCCTAAAAGCTCCTGGAACATTTATCTTCCAGCCCACAGTAGCTGCTACCATTCAGAGAGGTCTGGGGGTAAGCAAAGGTATGTGCTGAAAAGGCTTGCTGACAACACGAAGACCATATGGCTCTTTATTTGCCATATGCCAAAGACTAGCCCAGCTCTATCAAATTGTAACAGAGAAGTGTAGGGATCCAGATGTTTTAATTCAGGCAAGACAGCAAATCCCTTCCATTTAAAATAGCATGCCTTCTTCCTGCGAGTTGCTGGAAGGACTTCAGATATTAACCCACTTGGATCAGCATGCTTAAAGAAACAAATGCAAGATTGAAGGACGGTACTCTGAAACAAGTGGGCAAGGTCTGACCCACTGGGTCCCTTAGATGTTGAATAATCCAGATGATCATAACAAACACAGATGAAGGGGAAAAAACCCTCATGTCCCGTATCAACCTATTTTGGACCTTTTCTTACATTAGATGACCACTTCTAGACACATTGATTCATAATTTATCCAATTTTAAAGAAGGTAAACTATTTTATAGGTGTGTGGAATATAATCATGTTCAAATGTCTTTTTCATACTTAGAAATTAAGTAGAAAACAGCAGGCAGGCAGTAGCTATGCATTAAATTTTTCCATAGTTTCTCCTTTCCCCCTTCCTCCTACTCTATTTGCCAGTCCTGCTACTTGAAAAGAAAAATAAATTCCTCAAAGAAAATATTATGTAAATCATATCCTGTAAATAACATATGTAAACTTACTATGTAAATACACGTAGCAGCCATGACTTATTTTGTCAACAATATTTCATAACGAAAATGCCTTCCAAAATTATTTGAATGAAGAAAGAGTGTTGAGTCATTCTGCGCTCCTTTCCTGCAGCAGTAGTGATTCAATCAAGTTGGGTCTACATACAAAGTTGTAAAATTACATTAGATTTGCAATTCCAAACAACTCATACATTTACTAAAATGTCTGTGTATTAGTAACAAATATACTTAGTCTACTAAATTTTACTTTGCATAGTCTTTTATGGTGGTTTGAAGAGACCACATCTTCTCTTGCCAACTTGAAAATTAGTTTTTCCATTACTGTATGGTTTTAAGTGCTACAGAATTTTGTATTCCAGAGAGAAGTTTCCAAATAACGTTTTTTACATTATCACTTCAACTGTCAAAGCATTTGTAAAGCCCAATGCTGTACACGCTTCTGACTAAACTTATTCACAAGTTCTAAGGAGGAGTTTTCTCCCGTTCAACACACTGCTGCATTTCACAGCTCCTAAAAATTAGGTTATTAATTTTTTTTTTATTTTTTTTTTTAAGGGAAGCTATGAATAATTACTTCATTTGGAGCATTTCTGTACTGGCAGATACTAATGGCTTTTTTCAGTCAGCCTCCAATTATAGAGAACAGTGATTAGCTGCTCCTTACAAATATAATTAGCCGATTAAAAAAAAAAAAAAAAAAAAGGCAGAAGAGATCAAAGCTCTTGGAGCATATAGCCTTGGATTGCAACAATCAATTCAGTAACTTAAGAGGATAAAGCACTGCATTCACACAACATATGTAAGCTGTCATCTCCTCTAACTGTGAGGTTGTCTCAACCACAATAAAGAACAATCTTCATGAAAGGCTGAAGAAAGTTCTTTTCACTTTCTGAAAATGCCAAGAGCTTCTGGGGTGCCAGCAGCATGTGCTGTGGGAGGCACGGCTTCCTCACACATCCTTCAGTTCTAAGCAACAAACTCAGCATGGTCTCAGACTTTATCAGGGGTTTTCATAGCTGGGTTTACCATCCATTAATCCCACTAGTCTTCGTATAAGCCTCAAAGGGTTAGTGCCCTCTGAAGCTTTCAACTTTCTATTTACTATAGAGTTGACAAGGTTAAGAGAAGTTACCCGAAAATGCCTTTCCTTCTCTCAAAACTTCCAGAATTCACTAGGTTAGGGTACTTCAACTCCACACCGACCACCAAGTCTACCATACCCATGACAGACAGTCCAAAACCAAGGCAATAATCCACAATCACACCTACAGCCCAGCTGTCATGAAGATTCGGCTTGTCAATAGAAGAGAAAGCACTTTCTTCAGGGCTGACCCAAGATCACGCCCAGAGCAGAGACCAAAGGGCAAGCATCTTCACAAAACCTTGCCACCTTCAGCGACACATAAAGATACATTTCTACAACCTTGTCTTCAGTAATATAAACAGACACCAGCATGTAAATATGCGTGTATGTAATTATTTTTAAAATTCCTAAACAAAACACTCCTCTGCACATGCCCCTCTCTTCCTGGGAAGGGGATGAAAGCAGAGGCATTTAACAGATGTTAGTCAAGTTGTTTAATGCATTCCTGAAAGTGCTTGTGAACACCTCAAAAACCTCATGTAAACAAAAATTTCCTCCAAACCTACTATCTCGACTGCATATAAAACTGCATTGCTCCTGCTGCTGGGTGAGATGGAAGTGTGTTAAAGTTCCATTGTTTTGTAATGTTTCTACCCTTGAAGCTTAAAAAAGAAAAAATCATGGGAAGGAGGAGAAAGATGGCATGCAGCAAAGACAAGCTCAAACACGGCATCTAGGAAGATGCTGAGTCTCAACTTGCCAAGTTTCTGACACATTATCCCTCAGGGGTGAGATTAGACACTTTATGAAGGAGATGGGTGTGATCAGGCCTTCACACGGTGCCTAGGGATCTAAGATGCATGGTAGCAACACCATTTAGGAGATCTTGCAGGTTCTTATGTTAGTCAGCTCTTCCACAGGTTAACCAGAATCCTTCCTACCTAACAGTACCACTGTCTTGCCAATTTGTCTACTGCCCCACTCCGCAAACACAGTACAGTTAGCATAGTTCTGCTCCAGTTCTATTCCAGTTTCTTCCCCTATTAGAACTCATGTCAGCGTGTATAGATGGTCCCATTCCACAACTCAGTTACCCCTATTTCTACATCCCCTCCATTTCTCCCACACTGCCTATTTATGGGCAAGTACTAGAAAACATACACATGGAAACATCAGGCTGGTGCTTTGTACTCTCTAATTGTAAAGTTCAATTTCCCCCGTTTTCCTTCTTCATTGCATACTCTCCTTTGCTCTTGCCCTTCTACTCTTACAGCGATCCAGCCGCTGTAGAGATGCACCAGTCAGAGCAAAACAGAAATACCCCACTGGAGTGAGGGGGTTATGCTCACTCACATGCATGCAAGATCCCATTGCCTCTTCTATCATTCCTAATTCAAGCCACCTAGACAAAGACCCATCACAGTAGGAGTAGCATAAAAATCCACTTCAAGAGATAATTTTCACCACTTCCACTTAGCTTGCTCTCTTGACTCCAGTACGCAGCTAGGTGACATTTCAAAAATATTCCCACACTGCTCCTTCTGCCGTATCTGTCCTGTTCTAGCCACCCTAGTATCTCTTCCACTTACTGGGAGCCCCTTGCAGAGAAGCATCCAAGCACACACAAAGGTGTTGTACACCAGCCAACTGCATCTCAAAAGCGCTATGACTCACAAGCTGAAGGGACTTGATGAAAAGGATGATACTGCCTTATCTCTTGAATATACCAATTCTGCAAATAAACCAGTTGGAGAGTTCATCTGGTGGTCATATTCTAACCACGTCTGGCATTTCAACTTTTTTAGATAAAAGCACTGTGAGCACACGTATTTCCACAAAAACTACACAGCATTATACTTGCACGTATGCCTGGCTTGTCTGAGAGAACAAGCCCAAACAAACGTACCTGGGAAATCCTCCTAACAGGCTTGCAACTCTCTAGAGCTGTGTCTGCACCAAGTTCTCAGTAGATAGAAATTTGTAACGCTGTACCTCAGATTACAAAAAAAAAAAAAAAAATATCACCCTTCTATAATCCAAGGCCTTTTCAGAATTTTTCATGATGCTGCTTTACTGAAGTATCAGAATAATATTTTGCCTCTGTATGAACATAAGGATCCAGTCAATCAACTACGGGATCAAATACTGAATTTCTGATCACAAAATCTTATCATTATTCACTGTTACCCTATTTACACCAAGTTCACCACTTCTTAAATATTGATTTATTTTTCCCTTTTCTTTAGGGCAGAAAGTATTTTGTGAAGTCTTATTATGATTTGCAGGAAAACAGAAGCATTATTATCTCACTAGTCCATTCTCTAACATATTTCACCACAAATAAAATACAGAAATTTTAAGTCTCATATAAAGAAAAAGTCTCATGTCCTCTTTTTTTAAACACAGTAAATTGCTGGAATTTTAAGTGCTTTTTAGAAAGAACATAACCTATTTTCCTAAACACATTTGCATTTTAGTTCAGTGAATAGACATTAACACAAGCACCTCTAAAGACCTATAGAGAGTCCAGTCAAATACAAAACAGTGATATTTGGCAACTCTGCCAACAGAGTACAAAACTCAGTCGTTGCAGAATGCCCATAGTGAGATGTCAACTTCTAGCACAGACAGTACTCTGAGCATTAAGTTCCTGCACCTACATGAGATCCAGCCTGCACAGGCTTCTGAGAGTGGGCATCAGCAGCAGTAGCCACCTTTTGAAGGCCCTATAAAGTCAGAAATGCAAGTCATTCAAGAAAGTGTCATATAAGACAAAAGCGTGCAAGAAAGAGGGAAACTCTCACATATTGGCACAATCACTTACCAAGAAAAGAGCAGGATATGGATTCCAGATACAGCTCACTGGAACCAGCATCTATTTCACAGCAGATTGTCACTGGATAATCCTGACTCTCAGAACACTTGCTGGTATCCAGCTCCATATGAAGGTGATGGGTGGAGGCTGGTCTCACACAGGGTAGCCCCTGTCCTGGTAAAGAGGGCAATTACCTGGACAGGTAAGCTCAATCCTTTGCAGGCAGGGCAGAGACCCCAACAGGTCTCTCGCTTCTTGGAGAAACACTCTAAGATTTTCTGTTAAGTAAAAAAGTCAGTGGGGGCAGCAACTTCTGTTCAAGTGAAGTTATGTACGGAGCTGGTCACACCTGACTTTTAAAAAGTTTCTTCAGACAGCCAAAAAAACTCAGGTGTCAAAATCTTGTATCTCAACAGGTAAGGGTGAAAAGAGGCCACAGACATATTGATTTATTATGCCAGGGATCTTTCAGATTAAGTAGAAGTTATCTAATGAATGCAGATGCCAGCCTGGTTACCTGCAATGTAACATTATGAATTTGTTATGGATTTAAGAGAACTTAATATACCTGAGGCTATTTTGGGTATATTTAGATACACTGAAATCCCCGCCACTCAAATTAGCTATGTAAAAGTTTCCCTATCTACCACCCAGATCCTGCTGGCCACATTATGTGCAGGTTTGGTTCAAAGCCATACCAAATCCACTAGCTCAGATCCCAGCAAGACAGTTTTTAAGCTCGATGCTTCTACAGACATAATCTGACAGTGAAGATTCTTAGCCAAATAAACATGACTGGTATCAAAGATTTCGCTCGAGCAACATCATGAGTGTAATGACAGAAACACGCAGAAGATAAAACATCACAAGGCTGACACATAGCACAGTCAGCAGTCTGGCAATAGTTAAAAAAGTTTCTGTGTAGGCGCTTTGCAGATGTAAGTTAGTTCTGCCAGGATAAGCCTCAAGACTTCATCTTTATTGGAACTGGCTTTGCTGACATGCGCTTGAAAGCCATTGTGCATGTACTTTCCAAAAAAGTGAAAGGAACAAAGAGGAACATGGAACAAGGGATGAAGCCTTATTTATTATATACTCAGGCTGCATAAACAAAATACAGTCATGATATCTATGCATCCACCTAATTTTTTCAGAGAGACTTAAAGATCCAAGACTAAAAATGTTTCTTTCCCCATATTCTCCATCACGCCTGCTTCTCAGCCATCAAATTAATGAGAATCAACTGACTAAAAACGCAAAAGGAATGATATTCTCATTTTGTTGAGAGTAAAAGAACAGAAGCCTTCACCTCACAGTGCAAGGAACAGAAAAACATTTAAGCCTTTCAGATGATGTGATTACAGTTCCTCATCTGAATATTTTGGTTTCAGCCTAAGCCCCCTTTACTCACACACAAGGTTTTTCATTGCTGTTTTGTTATTTGGCAAACCCACTACAGAAAGTTCAGCTATAGGGCTTTGTCTCCTAGACAGTGCGTAGTAACAGTAGCTCTTTTTCCTCAAATTAATTAAGCACTGCTCTTTTAAATAAAAAATAAAAATGAGAAAATCCCTCTGGATTGCAAATTCTGTCCTGGTTGTGTGTTTTATGTACAGCACCAAAGTGAAAAGATAAAAATCAGCATATCCCACTTTAGTAATGCAATAGTATTTTGCAAGACACTGAGTTACAAAATGAACGAGAACTTGAGAAAAATCAGTCACTGTTTTTTTTCCAAAGTTGGGCTCAAAACCAGAAGATGATGTACCAATTTCTGTAAAATGTAATGTTATACAAAGAAAGAAAAGAAACAAACAACCCACCCAAACCAAATACGAAGAAACTAGTTTTGAATGGTTTGTTAACTGGGTGGTAACAAGTGCACTTGAAGATTCAGCACAGGTGGTACCATTCTTATGTGAAGTTGAATTGACTGCAAACAGAGAGTAAAATTGTCCTCCATACAGAAGGAGCTACTTTGAGTATTACTGCTCAGAACTATAAATATGTATTAAAAAAAAAAAAAGCAGCAGGTAAAAACATTTCTGTGTATTAACAACATTGCCAAGGATCATAGCTGTTTTGCACTGCCTTGAGGAGGATATTAGCATTAGCAAAAAGAGCAGTGAACTTATTCAGTAGGAAAGATTTGCATGAAGTGAGGGGCAGATGAAATGATGCATAGTTGTGTAACTGTGATCCATTCTAAACATACTTTGTTTTTTCTCCCAGCAGCAACCGGAATTCTTTGAACAAGCACAGACTAATAGTCCTGTGCATGGCTTGCTGCTTCTCTCCTCCTCTCGGGATTCCCAGGCAGGGTGGAAAGGTAGAAGACAGTGATACAAAAGTTAGAGGTCTGGTAGCTTTATATCATTGTTCATATCCAAAGCTTTCATGTTGGGAGCTGCAAATATCAATGCTGCATCCAGTTTTATGAGATTCTTTTTACAGCATGTGATCAATGTTTAGTCCTAGAAGACATGCTGCACCGTGTTAATTTACGGAGCTAGATTTTTGGATAAAAAATTTTGAAAGCAGAAGACCATGACATCTGCAGAAACCTGCTAGATAGAATTAATTAATAAGGAAGAGTTTCTCCTTGATGAAGAAATAATTCTAATTTTTGGCTTGTAATAAGATTCCTCAAAGTACACATCACCAAAGTGATGCTTGTGCATATCACTGTCCTGGGCTAGCTTTACACTGCATAAACAAGTCTTCTCTCACAGAGGAGTTGACCTTGAATAAAGAGAGTAAAGCTGTGCCTGAAATCTTCTGGTCCTCAGCAGAACAGTGAAAAAAATCTGTGAGGGTCCTGTGACCATACCCCGTGAAGAGCTGCAGCCCCTTGACACAGGGTGTCTGGGACCATCACCTTTCACCTCTCCCTGTCACCCTCTCCCACCACCACCCTGGCAGCCCACAGGCATCTGTTCCAGTTTTCAGGTCTCGGGCACAAAACACGCTCACCTAAGATTAAAGCCCACGTAAGCACCAATGTTTTTCAGATTAAAGAGTCAAAGAGGCCTTACTTCACATCTTCTGGACACAATGATCTCAAAAACCTCCAAGAACTCAAGTCATTTGTGTGGCTGGCATTTTTACACCTAGAATAAATACCTTAATAAAGAAATATGATTTCTCCCCTTGGCACCCTTTCAAACACCATAACAATTATTGGGCAAAGTTGCTGCCATAGATAATGACATATATGAAGTAAAAGGCAGCAATACTTATGTCTGCCAGCCCTGGCTCACAACTCCATCTGCCAATGCCATAGGACTGTGAAATCCATTTGATACACTAGGTTACCCACAAGATGGTCATCTGAAATGCACACAGCTCACTGTTGTCAACCACGTGCAGTTAACATTTGTTAAACATCTGATAAAGCACTGAAACAAATTACCTTCCTTATTTAGCAACACGCCTTGAGAACAGATTTTCTCCTGATTTAATGGGATAGTTCTGTCCATTATCCCATTAGCTACGCATTGCTAGAAACACCCCGGGCATCACATTGCCAAACAACTGACTGAAGCTATTAAAGGCTCTTCAAACAACATTGGTTCCTTCTGCTCATGATTATTGAAAAATGGTCTCATAAAATATCACCCATTAGATCAGATCACCAAATGAGTGAAAAGCAAGCCATAACAGTAAGTCCCACTTCCTATCAACTTTTCATCAAAGCTCACATTCCGTGGACCTGCCAACATATTTTGACACAGTTACACCACAGGATTTATTTCCTCACAGCAAAAGCTTTCATAGTGATCCTTCACATCAAACCGCAGCAGTGCTGGCAGGGCATCCTGGTGCAAGAACACACCAATAGCTATGTATGGGCAAGGAAAAACTCAGATTTTTGACTCCAGCTGCTTCCTAGGTCTAGCATTGAGGAATAATTACTTATTTGCATTTCATTTAGAAAGTGTTGATGTTACTACTCCTCATTTTAGTCTAAAAAAATTTTGAAATACTGAGACATTTAGTAGAATATTTGCCCTAACCCTGAACATTTAGAAATACTTGTCTGAATACAAAAACAATATATACAGTGTTGTATATGGATATGGTAAAAATGGTGCTAAATTCAGAGTTGTATGAATAGTTATGCTAGACTGGATCTATAGTTTCACATAGAATTGAAATCTGTATGTTCTCAGTAGCAATTTAAATATCAGTATGATTTTATACAGCCAGAATTCCTTCAACAAATAAAAATCAAGCATCCATTATAGTGGCATTTTGAGAAATTATTTCACTTCTAATAAATGCTGGTTTGTGACTTTATTCTTCCTTCCTCCAAAACCACTCCATCTTGTCTTAAAAAAATCAAAGCTCTATAAAAGAACAATAAAATAAAGTAGGAAGTGTTGAGTAAAAGCATAAAACTAAATGGCTGGGCAGTCTGTAGGAAATATGTGGTTAATTAAACAGTAATGTCAGAAGAAAATGGAATATTTTAGCATAGGGTTTCTGTTACGAAAAAAAAAGTGGATGTGAAAGCTTTTTGTTTATCTTGGGGAGAATTACATTGCAAGTCAGTTCCACTCAGCCAACTTGGTTTGTACTAGAGATGCATGTATCTGCAAGCTAAGAGCAGGAGCTTTCTTTTTCCAAGAAAATACAATAATTCAGTTTTGCGTGCGGCTCTAGGCTCCCAATATTAAGAGCCACGGCCAGCACTCAAACGCTCTTGGCTTACATTTCTAGCCCTATGTTTGTAGCCCTTAAATGGTGAAACAATGCAAGAAGCCAGCAGCAGCACTCAGCATTTGTCTCCCAATCTACTTGTTTCGCGTGTCTTTGTTCAAAACCCTATCCAACTGGCGAGTTCACACACCGATGCTAAGCCTCCCGTAAACCCAAGGCTGGAGTGATGTATCCTAAACAAACCCAGCAGCTACTGGTACGTGCTGTCATTCAGAGAGGTGTCAGAGCTGCAATGTGAAATGCCGTTTTGACAGCACCCTAAGGACTCTATTTCAGTGACTGTTTGAAATTGTTCCTTCGAGGCCTCTTAGAGGGCTAATTATGGTTACACATGTAGGCTAGGCAGCACTTCTTCAGACTAAGTTATTGATTTGGTTTTGTTTGTTTGTTTTTTAAACTACAGTTACTTTGTAGGAAAAAACTGCATACAAAGCAGGAATAAATTTTAGAATTTCCATGCTAGCGTACTAACTGACTGGGAAAGAGCTATACAGGTCCTGATGAGAACAACAGACAATCTTCTCATCATACAGCAGAAAGTACTTTTCTCTGACTGCTTAAGAAGTTTCACAGCGCTGCGTCTCTGCAGTGCCCCAGAGCCACAACAGTAATACCTCCTATACAGGGCAAAACCAATTTCACTAAGGCTGTGAAGTTCCATAGAGTCATTTGCCTTCTTTCTCAAGTTAATGAAAAGAAATACAAAATGCTTCTCTTTCCTACTACTTCAGTGTCTACACCTTTGCCTCGCTTACATCAGCTTAATCCCGAGACCGATACATTTATTAGGTGTTGGAAAAATCCATCATGCATCTTCATATCTCAGAGATGTTCGGGCAGCTCAATGTACAAGAATCATGATTAGACACAGAAAATCAGGAAAATTACAATGCACTTTGTGAGAAAAACATCAAAAATCAGTATTAATAAAGAATATTAGGCTAATGCAGTGTTCGGGTTTTTTTTTCTTACCTCAATAATCTTGTCGTGAATTTGCAGGCCTTCTGCTTTGTCTGCAGGTCCATTTTCCAAAATTTTTGACACATAAATTCCCTCAGCAGATTCCTCCTGATTGTTCTGTACCAGGCAATAGGGAAGTTGCAACAAGGGCCACATTAGTACAAGAAATAAAATGGTGCTAAAAATCAGCAGAAATGAAAAATGCAAATCCATCTGAAATATGCAGCTTGTTTTCTAGCTAAGAATTAAACTCCTTGGGATTTCTATTATTTTTTTTAAATTTGCTTAATGCAAACTAGTTCATTAATTCTGTTCTTTTGATTAATGACTATTCCAGCATTTTTTATAAGGCTAACCATTTACTCCTGGTTATTTTAATATAAATGAGTGACAGCATGCAACAGTAATCAGATCCCAGCTTAAATATTTAAAAGCAGACCTCAAACTACACAGCAGACAGTGACTAGTACATAAATGCACAAAGGAAGATACGCATAAAAATGGATGCATGACTGTTTCTCTTGGGG